>SNQJ01S0073809.1:47325-57976 GCA_010110895.2 Picea sitchensis | reverse complement strand
TGGGAGCGGCGCATAGCTTGAGCTCCCCAATCCCAGATCTGCTGACTGTAATGACAATTGTTGAGAAGGTGTTCCATGGTTTCCTCACTTTGTTGGCAAAGGGGGCATCTAGAAGGGCCAGTGAAGCCCTTCTTAATAAGATTTTCCCAGGTGAGGATGCGATTTTGAGCTATTAGCCATAGAAAAAGGGAAATCTTAGGCCAGAGAAAAGGTTGCCAGACTTTGCTCCAGATTACTTCAGGGGCTTGGTTCGGAAGATTCGTTTCAAGGTGGTAAGCTTATTTGACCGAGAAAATTCCTGAGGTGGAGTGACCCCATCGGATAATATCCATGCCTTCCTTAAAAGGAATCTTCCTGAGTTGCATGCATTCCTGCCACGGTAGAAGGTCGAAGTCCTCCGCAATCTGTAGATCTGTTTTGTTGGTTTTCCATTGTCTCCATTGCTGTCCTTCTTGCTTTGGGAGCCAGAAATCCTTAACCTTTTTGAGGTCGTATTGTTGCAGCTTGATCTTAAGAGGGTGAAGGCTTTCCATTTCATCAAGAGGAGGTATACGTTGCCACGAGTCCTGCCAAAATATTGCACTTTCATCATTCCTTATATCCCAGAAGGCATGTTGTTGTATGAGGGAGCGATTCCGCCAAGCGGTATTCCGTATATTGGATCCTTGCCTCTGTTCGTTGAATCTGATTAGCTCGTCGTGTTGAGCGGTTGGTGCATATTTCTGCTTCCAGAGCTGCGCCCAGATTTCATGTGGGTCTTGCAACCATCTCCACCACATCTTGGCTCCCATGACCTGGTTCATTTTCCCCGGGTCCCGAATGCCCAGTCCTCCGAATTTTTTGGGTTTGCACGCCTTATCCCAGCCAACTAGGGCCCATTTCTTATTTCCCTGGTGTCCCTTCCATAGAAAATTTCGTTGAAGACTCCTAATGGCTTTGATGACCGGAATGGGCGTAGCCAAAGCAGTAAAGAGGTACGTGGGTAGAGCTTGCAGGACTAATTTAAGCAGAACTAATCTAGCCGCAATGTTCAGAGGTCAGAAGGTCCATCTATTCATCCTGTTAGCAATGGATAATAGCAGGCTGTCCCATGAGATAGATCTCGCCGATTCTTCGGTTAAGGGTATGCCTAAGTAGGTGGAGGGGAGGGAGCATCTGTCTATGACTAGAAGTCTTGAAAGATGGGCCTGAACCGAGACTGGCGTGTTGAAGAAATAAAGTTTTAGATGAGGTTCACTATCATCATCACTGAGTAAATTCATTTCCTTGTCTAATTCTTCGTATTCTTGTTCTCCATCTTCGTGTATTGAATTTTCAGTTTTGAAAGGAGTTTGAATTTTCTAATCCTCATTCTTAAGTGGTTTCTGTTGTAATTGAGGATTTGTATTAATGTTTCTCCTGGAATGATTTGGGTTCCTAATGTAAGGGTCAAGTTTTGATTTTTCCATCTCTATCTTGGATAACTAATTTGAAAAATATTTAATTAACTTAGCCATCTCCTCTATTTTCTCATCATGTGCATTCCTCCCTCATCTTGAAGGTCCCCCTTGTTCTTTAAATTTCCTTGCCTCTCTAATTCCAATTTAAAACTTATTTTTTAATTTGCTTGATTCCATCATATTATATTCAATTTTGATCGCATCATCATGCATCCCAGCTAATGCCATATCTCTTCTCTCTCTCAAAATTAATGCAAAATTAGATTCAAACGCCCCTGCAAAAGTAACCTCTGTAGTTGGTTGTATGACTTAACTTTGGTTGGGATATTATTGTAATCTTGTTAAATATTTGAATGAATTCAAAAATGGTTCTAGAAGACTTCTTTCTTAATGCTCCAAATTCATTCAAATAATAAAAGTGATCTTTCTTCTCACCCCACTACCTTCAAAAATAAGTTTCTAATTCATCATAAGTTGTTATAGAATTTGCAGGAAGTCCTCTAAGACAGGTTCTGACTTGGCCCTCGAAATTTTGCACAAAGAATATCATATAAACATCTTCATATTAAATACCAAGTATGTAAAAAATTTGATCAAAGAATGCCATGTGTTGAGTGACTATTAAATCCCATTCCCTAGTAAATTTAGGTAAACTCTTCATATAATTGTCGGGTAAATCATGTAAATTTGCAGGAAAGGATAAAGTAGCATATCTAGCAGTACCTTGGAAAAAATTCTCAGAGGAGGTGGTGGATTTACGTGTGCATCACCTCCATCGCCTCCACCTCCTACACCAACCATTGTGGGTTTTGGAGAAGAGGTGCGAGGAATGTAATGAATATTGTCAAAAATTTCAAATGATTGGTGTACTAAGTATTTAATAGCTTCAGGGAGATAATAACAAAGACCTACAAGATAATCAAAAGGTGATGGATCTCTTGATATTGATGAATAATAAATTTAAAAAGGAATTTGAGAGAAAGTACTTGGTCCTTCATATCGACCTGAGGAGTAGATGAGAGAAATAATATGAGAGGAACCTAAATATAAAGGATAATTTTCTGTATTTTCAGGGATAGAAACCCTTACTTCGGGAGGACTGAGGATAGGTTGAGGGTAAACATCGTTAGGTACTAAGGATTCTTCCTTAATCTTAAATTCATAAACTCTCGTGGAGGAAAAAGGTTTATTTTGAAAATTTGAGCCTTTTAAATCGTATAATTTTACCTCAGGTATCTCAATCTCTTGATTTTCTGACTTAACTCCTGAAACACTAATTGAAGCCTCGGTGGAAGAATATTTAATTTGAGGTGTTTATTTTAAATCAACTACACTTATTTATTCCACAAAGATCTTAAGTTTAACTTGAGAAGATTTGGGTTGATAAACCTTAATTGCTGACGTAGAAGATTGTCTTAGATAACCTTTAGGTTTGAGCAATTTTCTAGGATATGAGACAGGTGTGATTTTCTTCTTATATGGATTATGTCTGGTATTCTTTTTCTCGGATGCCAACTTTACAATAACGGAGTCACCAGGTGACAATCAAAACAAGCCTAAACATATGTTTTATTATTGTTCACCTTCAAGAACCAAAAATCATCTTTGTCGAACTCCCAGGGAAAAATAACTTTGTATCTTTGTTCCCTGACAACGACGCAAAAAAATACATTGTTCCTGAGATTTTTTCCATGCTCAAAGAACAATGTCAGGCATCCAAAATAATGATATTTTATTTTAAAGTGCCTTTCTACCTTCAGTTTAGAATGAAATTTAAATTCTCTTGTAATTTGAAACACAGAGGAAATATCTCTTTCATTTATCTTTTTATCAATAATCAAGAGATGAAAAGAAGAATTAGAGTAAACAAAATCGAGAAACAAAGAAAGGTATCCGATTATGATAAATCTTAATTTACTTTCAATAGTAGATATATGGAATCTATGTCTAAAATACGAAATAAAATGAGAAAAAATGCATAGATACAGGTCTTGTTTCACTCACAATGAAACAAAGGAAAATTTATACCTGAATAAATGTTTAATAAGTAAACTGCAATAGAGGTATTACTAAATTGAATTCGCTCATTTCTTAAACACCATAGAGTGAAGAAAATGAATAATGATAATGAAAGTAAAAACACATAGAAAACACACTACTCAAAGAAATGAGAAGTATAATCTCTTGTATTTATGTAGAAATTTCTATTAGAAAGTATTTCCTTACAGCAAGCGAGAAAATCCTTTTTCATGTGTCAAATGTATTTATTTATACAATTTCTTCTTAACCAAAATCGATTAGACTTCACATTTCTAGATCCTAAAATAGAATAAAATCCTCTAAATACTTGATTAACATCAAACTCAATATTATAAAATAAAATATTTGAACATCTTTCATGTTTCTGGAAACATCATCCTTGCCTGCTACTTTAAGGCTTATCTTTTCTTTATTTTCTTGTAGATGCAACTGCTTTCTGTTGATCTTTGTATTGAGTGTGCATTTTAAATAATGCAACTACAAACTTAGGGGGTTCCAAATTAACATTTAATTCAAAATTAAAATTAAAACCCTTTCTATTTACCAATGGTAAATTATTTTCTACTTTGACCGCAACTTGATGGGTACTTCAGCGCTCTAAACTATGCTTGACCAGGAAATGGTTTAAAATATGCAAGTTGACTTGATTCATTTGTAGGATGACATCTTTATCTTTTTCTCTTTTTTTTCTTCAAATCTTCTCTTTTTTCATTTACATTGAGAGTCCCAATAATTGAAAGAACGCCACCGAGGTCAATCTCATCCATTTCTACATCTACAACTAATAGATCATTTAAACAAGTTGCTTTGTCTTCTCTGGCCAATCTTTTACTCTCTTCAAGGTTATTTTCCCAAGTCTGTATTTCCATTTCACTCTTTAACTATTCAAGCTCTGAAAACTGAGTGAGTCCTGGTACATTTAAACTCTGATTCCACATAATCAATTCTTGAAACTTGGATCTTGTATTGACTAACTCTTTTTATTTATCAACAATGATTTGTAACGAATCATTGATGATAAGATATTGTCTTTGAATAATCTCCAATATTTCACAGAATTTGTCTTGGGCTAACCAGAATCCATCATTAACTTCCAGGTCCTGCTTCTTAAAAGAAGAAATATCAATAATCTCATTTTCAACTTTTTTGACTTGGGCTCTTAAATGGAGTATTGATGGGTTTTTTTTTCTGGGAAAGAGTATTTTTTAACATTTGTTGATCTTGCAGACTTGTTCTTAATTTCTCTTGTAGTTTTTTAATTTGTTGTTCATAGCTTTATTGGACTTGAGCTAATTCAAAACTAAGTCATTCTTTAATAGTTTCCTTTGTTTGTTTCAAATCATTTTCCAACTGCTCAATTAAAATATTTTTATGATCAATATTATTTCTTAAATTGTCTACTTACCACAAATTTGTTGTTGCAAAAGATCCCAAAGAATCTGCTACATGTTTTGCAAATTCAGGGTCACTCTGTTCCTGACCATCAAATAACATTTTCTTCCTTTTTGTGATTACACCTCCTTTCTTTTGAATCTCTCTCTACACAATAGATTTCCTTTTCTTGTTGAATAACAAATCTAATGAAGGCATTTCTTCTGGCTCAATAGGTGTCATATATTCAACATTTACTACCTTTGGAAAATGTATTTCAAATATTGATGCAAGAGGAGTTAAGGATGAAATAGGAGATGCAAGTGTAGTAGATTGCCCTTGAGTAAAAATATATTTTAAGGGAGTCTTAGTGTTTGAATCAATTTGAAGGATAATGTGTCCATGCTTCATGAATGATTCAAATATTGCCCATGTTTCTTGTAAAGTCTTACCTGATAGATTTTTCTCTTTCTCTGTTGTATCTTTGATGATGCTTCTGGTGTTTTATCATCTTTCCTGGATTACCATTGCGAGTAAAAATTTGCTCTAATGGTAAAATATTTGGTAGACAACTTCTCCTGTTCTTTTGAAAACTGAGAAAATATTATTGTTCTTCATAAGGGAGAGTTTGGATAGAACTTCATCATATGATTTTTCTCCTCTGAAAATATCATCAAATGGTGAATCTTCATGAAAGTAACTTTTCATGATGAATTAAGATAAATGATTTTCAACCACTTTATGTGGATCGTGCCTTTTGAATTCAATGGAAGAAAATGAAATATCTTCCAAGGAAGAGGCTTCAACCTTAGCATGTCCAAAATCTTTCAACCTTAGCATGTCCAAAATCTAACAAGGAATATACACCAACATGTATGGGATAAGTTGGTCACACCCTTTTCTTTGTTGCCTTTAATTCTTTAGTTATGCTTGCATAAATTGTCTGGTATTCCACTTCTCTGCAAATGAGTCTATCGGGAAGAAATTTTGGTAAATCATGAGGAGATGAAAAACAACCATAAACTATGATATAGGAAAAACTCTCCTCGATATACTAGTCTACAATTGTACTTAAGTTTTCAATTATCTTCTCAGAAATCCTGAGAGGAAGATTACCATATAGAACTTCATGAATTGGGATGATAACATTATGGAAAATTTCATAAAAATGGTCTTTTTCATTTTCCTCCCACAAATTAGAATGATAGATGTGTATTGGCTCAGAATATTTTGGAGTCCAACTCCAATTCATCAATGGGAAAGGGGTTTTGTAACATATACCATCCATAATATATGCTGACATATAAAAGGGAGCTTATTCACCTTTAGATTTCTGACTTGTATAAATATCTATTTGTTTGTCCAAGTTATCAAACAACAACTTTCCCCAATGAAAAGTGAAACGCTCTGCAACTTCATGAATAATAGGGACCCAATCAACATTGAAATGTGCATGGTTTTTCTTTCCATACAATATACAAAGCATCATAGACATGTACATAATATGTGCATCACAAGAAGATGTGGAGTATATACCATGACTCTTTGAATTTATTTTCATTTCCCTACCAAGTTTTAATTATATCATGGATTCTTTTTTCATAACCTAAACATTCTTATTTCTCAAAATTTCTCACAAATTCTTCATTGTAGACATATTTTGGAGTATTGGAAAATTCATACATTACTTGGATATCTTCAGGTCAAAAAGAGCCAAAAATAGTTCTTTGATGGCTGTAGATGGTCCTGGTTGCTAAATCCACATGCTCCAAAGCCTAGCTTATCATGCATGTGTAGGGAAATAACTTTTTCCTTGTTGCAACTTTATGTAGTTCTGACTTGGCGACGTCCTTGAGCTTGTTTGTATTTACAACATCTTCATCTTCACTTGCATCATCTGAAACAATGGATTTCTCTTCTTCAAGAATTTCATAAACCTGTGCCTAGGATTTAATTCCACTTGTTAAATGAGCAGTAGCATCTAAATGAATATCATAATTTAGGTTTGGCGTCTCGGCAAACTGGTCTTGGACTTGCTTTTTTGCTCCCTTACGAGGCGTTGTGACTTCTCATCAACAATATTTTCTCCTATAGGAAAAAATAACACTTGTGAATGCGAATAGAGAGATGGATTAGAGTTCAAATATTTTATCAAATCACAATTTAACACAACATCAATTCTACATTTAATACTTCACATTTGAACGACAGGGCCATAATGCTAGAAAGTTGGTGAATTTATCACCTGATGGCGGCAAATTTTACTTGAATATCTTACCCTAATAATTTTTAATTGTAAATAAACAATCATGATTAGCGAGAATAAGTATTCTAACACTTCAGGAATTCGAGTATTTTGAATAGGGAATGTTAAACATATCTCGAAGGCCGAAGTCACAAAGTGATTAATTATCCTTAATCAAGCTTTATTAAGCTACTCATTATTTAACTTTTAATCTCTGACACTTTGAAAATTCGGGCCTTCGGGATTTATGGGATCTATTAAAAATATGATATCCCGGAGAATGATATCCCAAAGTGAAGTGGCATGATGAAATAACATATGATGACGTGTCATAAGAACATGGGTGACACATGTAATCCTAAAATGTGAAAATTATGTGTCCAAAAATGCCATAAATAAGTGCCACGTGTCTCCACATGGAAAGTATTCCAAATGGCATAAAAAACGTCAGCTAATTATTTTCCCTTATAAATGCATCTTCTGGAACTTTAGGGCTCCAAAGCTTCGTGAATTCGGGATTAAAACATTCAATAAACGTTAAGTTTGAAATACTGAAATGCGAAGTCCTGAAATGGAACCACGAACGAGAACATTGCATCGATTAAACATTGCACAACTCTGTCTCCCCGAAATCCCTCAAATCGTTGATGTTGATATGCATCAGGATTGATGGTTTAGGATTGTTCCACCCCGTTGAAACACAACAATGAATTTTCATTAGTATATATATTAGTAATTCTAAAGAATTTTTTTATTGAAAAGTGACAAAAATCAGGAAAATTTTAATAAAATAATTCAAAATTATGAATCTTTATTTTAGATTTTGATTTATGTTCTAACATATCCAATAAGTCATCAATTATGGGAATAGGATAATGGTTCTCTACCATAATCTTGCTTATGGCTCGAAATTCAATGAACATCCTCCATGTGCCATCTCTCTTTGGAATTAATACAATAGGAGAACCACACAGAGAGGAGCTTGGCTTGATTATTCCCTTATTGAACAACTCTTGAACTTGCTTCTTAATTTCTACATTCTTGATCACTAATGACCTATACATACCAATGTTAGGAAGAGGAGAATCCTTCTACAAATAGATTTCATGTTCAACCTCCCTCTTAGGATGCAACCATGTAGGTTCCTGAAATAACTCATCATAGTTAGATATGATTTTGACCATCTGATATTTATGATATGGATCACAAACTGATAAAGCATCTGTTATCTCTTCTTCTTTTGGTTTCATGAGGATAAAATATTTACTTGCACTAAAGAAACCTTAGTTTTGATATGATGAGCTATGATAATATTTTCAACCTCGTCCTTGAAAAGATGATATTTATTCTCTTCACGGTAGAATATGGCCTTCCTGTCAAATATATATGGACTACCCAAGACAATGTTGTAAATGTCAAGAGGTAGACCATCTAACTCAACCTCGTCAAAGAACTTAGTTGTAATTGAAAATATAATCTTACACTGTTTCGTCACCTGCAACTTAGCATCTTCAGACACCCAACCTAAGGGATAAGTCTTTTTATGAGGTGTTGTCTTCAAACCTATATTCCTAAAAATTGCTTCAAATATTAAATTAACTTGAGATCCACTCTCAAATAAAGTATCTACCTTTGTATGCTTGACTATAATTATGACATGGAAAAACTTGCTTCTCTTCTTTTGATCGATATTACTTTCCAATTTGGCGGATTGAACTGAATAATTAGAATTGATAGTTGATATACCTTTGCTTCCTATTTCCATGATCTTAGATTCATCTCTTGAATATCACCCTAGATCCTGATGAGATTATGCAACATTCTTCTATTTCCCTTTATCCTTGAATTTCTTCAGTTGTAATTATGGATGTAGCTTCCAACACTCTGATTCCTCGTGCCCCTTTTTCTTATATTGGGAACATGTAGTTCTTCCCTTATCCAGTGGATATAATTGTTTTCTTATAGCCTTAGTAAACTTATCCTAGGAAGAGATTACTTTACCATTTTGAACAAGATCAACTTCCATATTACTCTCCCACCATCTTAAGGCTCTTCCACTTAGTCAAAGAGCAACTAAATGTATCCTTGCAGCTTCGTCCACGATCTTTTGAACCATGCAATATACCTCTATTTTCTTGATCTATTTGTTCAATTTCTCAGCATTAAATTATCCATCATAGGTTTCCAATTCAAACTTGACATCCAATTTTAATAAAGGAATATTCTAATTACACTTCCTAGAGGAATTATTTTTATGAAAAGAATGGTCACTTTCCTCAGAAGGAGATGATGAGGATGGTGAAGGGGGCTGTAAAGGTCCACGAACCACCACATTCACCTCCTCCTTCTCCTTTTACCGAATATTCTCCACTTACGAGCTTTTGAATTCTTCGTTTCAAATCATCTATTATCTCTCTCATCGAGCGAAGTGTATCCATCACTTCTTTTGGATTCATGGGAAGATCTTCTCCTTCCTTTCCTTCGAAAGCCATCTTATTCTTATGAATTCTTCTTTCAATCTAAGACTTATAACTTGCAAGCCATCATTTACCAAGTTTGAGTTTGGCTCTTGTAAGCATTCACTTGCAAACACTTGTCAAACCTGGCTTTGATACCAAATTGATCCGAAAAATCCTTAGATGCTTATTAATATTAAATACACAATAACATCTATTTGATATTTGAAATAAAATTAATTGCTTGATTGTTTGCAATTTACATGTGAAACACTTATCTAACCAAATAGACTTTAATGATAGAAGACATACAAATAACTGCGCAAAAAATGAACAACAATGATAATATCACATACACAAGTTTCATAACAGAGTTCAACCAATTCGGGCTACATCTCTGGGTTTTCTTCCAATAGAGACCTCTTTATTAATGGTCAAATTCTTCTATTTTAAAATGACATTTTTCCGTGTTGCTCAAACCCAAAAACATAGTGCACCATTGGATTCTTTGTGAAAATTCGTGAAAAATGAATATAAAGTTCTTAAAATTTCATCAAGGGACTTGTTGGCATGCTTTACCATGTAGCCTCTAATTCCTATTTCCCTTGGCACGAACTACGATACCATACTTTTCATATTAATGAGTTTGCATCACATCCTCGGTCTGTGTTCCCATTAAATAGGACGTGGACCCTTAACTCCCCTTTGGATTCCCTGGTCAGCATTAAATACAATGTCGTGGGAATTTCCTTAACATGAGGCAACTTTGGCATGATGGTTAAGGAATTTGGTTAGCATGGATAAGGTCGCAGGTTCGATCCTTCGTAAACCTCATTTTTGGTTATAACATACGGTGGTTGTTATATATATATATATATATATAGAATATAGTTTAAACCTTTCACGAAATATATGGTGGTTAGTTATATAATATGGTTTAAACCCTCCCCGAAGATTTCAGTTATAGTTATATGATATATCAAATAGAACTATGGATCGAGGGTTAGGCCCTCGATCATTTTTGCCACCAATCATTACAATACATCACTTTAAATAAATATGACGCCCTTTGAGGTTAATTAACATTTGTATGGCATATT
>SNQJ01S0073809.1:36214-47275 GCA_010110895.2 Picea sitchensis | reverse complement strand
CTCCCCGAAGATTTCAGTTATAGTTATATGATATATCAAATAGAACTATGGATCGAGGGTTAGGCCCTCGATCATTTTTGCCACCAATCATTACAATACATCACTTTAAATAAATATGATGCCCTTTGAGGTTAATTAACATTTGTATGGCATATTAGTAATGGAGGTTCGATAAGGTTTATGGAGGTTGTAGGTTTGACCCCCATCGAATCCATAATTTTAATAAACCTTAACCATTAATAGCCAATGGGAGGCTACCATGTGGTAGTCTCTCATTGGTCTATCCTTGCCATGTGTCAACAAACAATTAGTCCATGTACCTTGTACGATTGTCACATTACTTTTCTAGTCAGCGTTTAGTCATGCCATGTGGCCCCTTGGGGTGTGGCCATGTCATCGTCGTACAGTTGTACGGTCGTGCCACATGTCACCTTGACTCCTTTGAATTTGACCTTTGACCTGGTTAAATTGAACTTTGACCAACCATATCTTTTTTCATATGAACTTCGTTTGAGGAGATTTTTGCATCGTTGGAAAGCTATCGTCGATATCTATGATGACATTTTTGAGAGCATTTGGGACGGTTGAATTTTGAGAATTTATGAATCCTTTTGGACCTTTGTGAGCATTCCAAATCCTTTTGGACCTCTGTGAGCATTCTTGGATCCTCTTGGATCACCAAGGGTTAATTTACTAAACTCCTATGGTGAACTAATTAACCTAAGTGTTGGAAATGAAAGAAATGAAAAATGGAAAAAACTCACTTAGAAGAATGTGTTGCAAGTGTTGAAGCTACTTGGGCTCAAAATGAGAGTTTCCATAGGCCTCTAAGAGAGATTTACTCCACTATAATGAACCTACACATTTTATTTCACCTTTCTACAAAATAGAATCGATCCAAATCTCTAATAATATATTGCAACAAAAATATTTATATCTACCATGTAAATGATCACACAATGAATGGTTGTACGACAACCCAAAATTCCCTCAAAAGGGTAGTACTTCTCTTTCCATAGTTGTGTTGGTACCTCCCTTGAGGTAGTAAATTTGAGGGGCCATTTTCAACACCTTAAAGTAAAATTTCTTTTAGATTTGAAGGGATGGATGGATGTTTGTGAGATATAAATTTTACATCATATGTCCAGCTAGGGAAACTAGAAGAAGTCAATGAAGCCAATTCTATTTCTAGAATCCATGCTTGAACTTGAATCCACCTTCTCCACCACTCTCACCAAAACTATGGTTCATGCTTTTACAACAACAAAATTACCTACCAATGGTGATGTTGATAGCACGGACATGGATATGAGTGGTCAAGTGAGAATTTTGTGTGAACAAGTGTAATTGACATATTTGTTCCACATTCTACATCTGATGGACTTGTCACCTTCTTGTGTGTACACTCACCGCTTCCAGAGTTTCATAAACATGAAAGCCCTTGATCAAGGTAAACTAATCCATGCCCACATAATTCAAAGGGATTATGAGCTTGACATCCATTTCCAAACCAAACTCCTCGTTATTTATTCCAAGTATGGAAACATGGAAGAGGCTCATTGAGTTTTGGATGAGATGCACGAATTAAATGTGATATCATGGACTACAATTATATACACTTGTGCCAAATATGATCTCTATTAGGACACTTTCATACCTTTGTGGAAATGCAATGAGTCAAATTTTAAGGAAATCAATTTATGTTTTCCATTTTTCCTTAGGTATGTACCCATTTTCTAGACATCATGCTAGAGAAGGCAGTTGACGATAACATAGTTAGAAGTGGATTTCAGCTCCATGTCTTTGTGGGAAACATGCTTGTAGATATGTATGTCAAGTGTGGGGGAATAGAGGATGCATGCAAAGTGTTTGAAAAAATACCTCAGAGAAATGTAGTCACTTTGAATGCCATGATTGTAGGTTATGATAAAAATTGGCTTCTCGATGAGGCCCTGGATATCTTTCTAAGAATGATTGAATGAAATGTGACATACTAGACTATAGTTATAATTGAATCTTATTCCACGCATGGGCATAGAAATGAGGCATTTTTGTTGTTTTTCAAAATGTAGAGAGCCGACATCCAAGGGAATTAGATAACAGTTGCAATGTTCTTCTTAATTTTCATATTTGGGGACTTTGAAGCATTTGAAGCATGGTAAGGAGATCCATGAAGACATAGTTGAGAAAGGTTTCCAATCTAATGTATTTTCAAGAAGTGTGTTAAATTATAGAACATAGAGGATGCATGCAATGTATTTGACATAATTTAGGAGAAGAATGTAGTCACTTGGAATGCAATGATTACATGATATGCACAAAATGGGAATGTTGATGAAGCTTTGAAAATCTTTGATATGCACCCTGAAAAAAATTGTTTTGTCGGCTTCATTGATCTCTATTTATGTAGTGTGATCCCTAAAAAAAATTGTCTTGTGGACTTCCAATGTAACATACCCAACTCAGTAAACCTAAACAAAATTCACTTTATGCTCTGATCTAAGTCGTACCCATTTCCCGGGTACCTCTAAATTCACCCTCTTGGGATGATTTGAAATTATTATACAAATTAATCAATAAAGAAACATGAAAGAAACACATGCAATAATAAATATTCTTGATAATTGTAGAATACAATATTAACATGCCATGCACAACAATAACCAACAAGCATGCACATTATAAATACATATCTCAGAGATAATAATTAATACATAGTGAAAATAAATATACAAGCAGAGAAAACACATGACAGGGAGAACTTGTCTTTAATAAAACCAATCACCAACTAGTTGCATACCAAAGACATTCCACCCAACCTTAGATGTTGTTGTTCCAAATCTCAATTGTAGGCCACCCCCGAGCCAATGCTATGAATCCACAAAAATGAATCTCGAACTAACACTCGACTTCCCAAGCCGATTAGTAATCAAGTTCTCACAGGATTTTCACAAACACAAAACAAAATCTAGTTTATCGACTCTCTTCCCTTCATCCCGAACCACCCAAAGAAAATGAACCCCCTTCTATGCCACGCAGTCCCTCGGGATTCCCACCTCTTTCTAGGGATCTAGTAATTCTGATCGGGAAATATTAACGCTGGAAACTCTCAGAATTCTCAGTTGTGGACAATTCTCCCTCTCAACTACCATTATTCTCATGCCCACATGAATCCCTTCCTTTTTGGAATAATCAGTAATTAATTACAACAAGTCAACCATGGATTATTTCCTTCAACAATTTGTGTTCCCTTCCCCATGCAAAACTAGGAATGAGAAAAAGAGTGAATTAGAGAGGAATGACTCTAAAAATGATTTATGGGTAAGAATGAATGGCCAACCCCCAAAGAAATTAAGAAAGGGGTTTAAATATCAAAAGCATGATYTGGCCTTCCCCCAAGAAGCTCACATAACCCCCTCTTTCTCTCCAAAATTCCAAGGTGGGTAAAATTAAAATAATTTGAAAAAGGTAAAGGTTTATCCCCTCAACCTTCCCCCCTATCCTGTGGAATCATATCCCACTATAAATATTTTCCTTGTCTGTCTCACAACCAAGGATGTATTCTATTAATAATAATAATCAAAGTATTACATTTCATAGACACTTTGGTCCCTTTCAATTGTTCAKGAACTATGGCCTTTCATCAAATAAATAAAATAAAKTATTAAGTTGGGGACTCAGAACCGGGGTATTACACTCCCCTCCCCCTTATTTTGGCACTGTCCTTGGTGCATATACAAAAATAAATTTAAAAATACCAAATTATTYAAAGAGTTGTGGGTATTCTACTCGCATGGCATCTTCATGCTCCCAAGTAGCATCTTCTGGACCGTATCAATTCCACTAAACGTTTACCAATTCTATGACTCAATTCCATAGAACTTTGACTTTTCTATCCAATATGTGCACTAGTTGGACCTGAAAGTACACCTTAATCAAATTACAATCATTAACATGGTTAGGATCATGGACATAATTTTTCAGCAAAGAGACATGAAATTCATTATGCACATTCATGAAGTAGACAATGCAAGTATGTATGTGACTAGCCCTATTATGTCCAATATCTCAAATGGACCACAAAATATGGCTGCTAACTTTGTAAAACTGCCGAACTTTAATGAGATCTTCTTGGGATTCACTTTCAAAAGAAAATGCTCTCTCACTTTAAATTATCTAGTTGTCATGTTCTTATCTGCATAATTATTCTATCTATCTTGTGCTACCTTCAAATTCTACTTAATCCTAACCATCTGGTTTTCCATATCCTTGAGCAATTCTGGCCCAAGTACTAATATGTTTGTTGGGTTGTCCCAACTCACTGGAGTATTTCATTTTCTACCATACAAATATTCAAATGGGATCATATTCAATGAACCTCGATACCCATTATTATAGGAAAACTTAACCAAGTGCAAATAATCTTCCCACTTAGATGGCTTATCCATCACATACATTCTTAACATGTATTCAATTAGTTAGTTGAATTTCTTTGTCTGCCCATGTGACCATGGATGGTATGTTGTGCTAAAGTTTAGATTTGTACCAAAACCTTTAAATAATCCCCTCCAGAAATTTGAAGTAAAATTTGTGGCTCTGTCTGAGACAATTGTCTTAGTTATTCCATGCAACCTAGCAATTTCTCTCATGTAAATTTATGAAATATTAGTTGATGTATGAGTCATTTTTACAAGAACAAAATGAACATCCTTTGTCAATTTATCAACCTCTACAATTATTGAATCATGTTCCTTGTTGTCCTGGGTA
The DNA here is from genome assembly GCA_010110895.2 of Picea sitchensis. Taxonomy (NCBI): domain Eukaryota; kingdom Viridiplantae; phylum Streptophyta; class Pinopsida; order Pinales; family Pinaceae; genus Picea; species Picea sitchensis. The sequence goes on along the minus strand of SNQJ01S0073809.1, from coordinate 42,508 downwards.
AATTAATTATAAAATCAATGGTTACCACTTCTCATTTATTCTCTGGAATTGGAAATGGTTGCAGCAAACCAGCTTGGTGTTTATGCTCAAATTTCACTCTCTAAGATTCCATGCATCTGGAAATGTAGCTAGCAACATCCTTCTTCATCCAATGAAAAAATAATTTGCTTCTTACTATTACAATTGTTTTCTGGTAGCCAGGATGTCCGACATAGGGAACATTATACATTTCTTTTAACACCAAATTCCTAATTTCTCCAGAACTGTGAACAAAAATACTATTTTTATGGATAAGTAATCCATCTTCCTTCATCTCATACTCTTTAATTTTATTTTGTACATTTTCCTTCTATAGACTTTATTTTACCTATAGGTAATGCTAGTCGGTAACAACAACATTTAAAATTCTACTCTTTAAATATAACTGATCCAAACTAATGGTTGTAGCATGCATGCAATGTAATCTTCTATTGAGTGCATCAACAACTTTATTTTCTTTTCCTTTGATATGCTTGATGTCAAAGTCATACTCACTTAAAAATTCCAACCATATGTAATACCCCTAGGCCAAACCCCAATTCTACATATAATTGTAAATATAAATATGCTTATAGGCTAGTGAGTTGTTGGCACTTGGTTTTGGTGTTGCATGCACTTGGGTAAGTTCGCATAGATTCATGATAAAGATAGGGGTGCACAAGTCATATTGCTATGCACACTTGGGTAAGTGCACAATAGTGACCTGGAAGTGCACATAGTTGAGTTATCTATGACTGCATATGTATTGAGGCCGAAGTGCCTGTGTGGTTATTAGGCTGGAGAGTGAGATGTTATATGGCTAGTGATCCATCATTGTAATATGTAATCACATGAAAATATTAATGAAAACACATCGTTGTTGCAGACCAACCATGTAAAAGACTATGGGGGGATAAACTCCACTAGATAGGTAAAGGGAGAAAAAATTTAAGGATAAGGGGATAAGCTAGGGATATTAAGCCCAAAGGAATATTATATTAATATTCCTAAAGTATAAAGTATGGATAATTATTTTATCCTAAGTTTTAAGGATGAGGACAAGTGGGCCCAAGGTAGTTCTCAACATGACAAGTGTCAAGTTGGGAACATGCATACATATAGTTTGGACTTAGTTCTTTTTGTCTATCATTCCATTATCATTCGCTCACTCATTCAAATTTCCTCCATACCTTCTTGTTACTGTCACTGTATCTGTACCTTGGTTAGTTGGGAGCTGGATTGAAGAAACAGGTTGTCAGGCCTATAGGATATTGAAGAGGTGGGTTGTCGGTCCTGTGAGAATTCTCTCCAGGTGAGAGAATTGTTGGGAATTGATTCTCGAAGGTGCCAAACTACAACTACAGGGTTATGAGACTTCCTTTTCGGCCTGTTGATGAATCCCTGAAAGGGAAGTGGGGAAACCGAGGGACTATTGAGTAGAGAAGGGGCACACTTCCTGGGGCGGGACATGCGTGTGGGGAATGAGGGACTGTAGGCTGTTAGTTTGAGTTGGCACTTGTGACTGAGTTTTCCTATTGTCTGAGATACCTTAGTCGGGTTAGGAATCCTTTACCCAGGCAGATTTTAGTCCAAGATCGGGGGTGACCCATTGTTGAGAGTTATGAGCAGTGTAGTCTAAGGTGGGGAGGAACGTGGAAGGTTTTCACGCAGTTGGTGTTATTTTAATCAAAGATAAGTGTCAATTTGTATTAATTCATGTGCCGCGTTAATTTTTATGCATTTTTTTTCATGGGTTTTTCCTGTGTATGTTATGTGCATATTTATGTTATTATTTTGTATGAATATGTTCATTTGCAGAGTATTTTTATAATTTAAATTTGTATCAGAGTTTGAAATTTTAAGTGGCATAGACTAGCAGGTGGCTAGGGATGTTACAATCTGGTCTGCCTAGAATTTAAAGTTGGTTGCTCAAAAATATATTTCAGACCATTATGGTTTGTCCTTAATTCAAATCTCTTTCCCATGAGATAATACCTCCACATATTCAATGCATGAACTATGGAAACAAGCTCCAAATCATGTGTGGCATCATTCTTCTCATGTTCTTTAAGTTTTCTGGACTCATAACTAGTGACATGTCCACTTTGAGTGAATATTCCACCAAGTCCTTCCTTGCAGGCATTTTTACATACCACAAAACTCTCTTTTGGGTCATCAATCTTTAAAATAGGTGTACTAGTAAGTAATTATTTCAACAAATTAAAATTATCTTCACACTTTGTTGTCCATTCAAATTTAATGCCCTTCTTTTGTAAAGAAGTGATGGGATGAGCAATCATAGAGAACCCTTATATAAACCTTCTATAGTATCTAGCTAATCCCATAAAATATTTGGCTTCTGAAACATTCCTGGGTGTTGGCCATCCTCTAACGGCTTCAATATTCTCTGGATCCACTATTATGCCTTGTTCTGAAATAATGTGCCCCAAATAATGGATCCTCTCTTGCTAAAAATAACACTTTCTTAGCTTGGCATAAAGTTGATGTTCCCTTTGTACTTGCAGTATCAACCTCAAGTGATGCTCATGTTCTTCCTCGGACTTAGAATAGATAAGTATGTCATCTAAGAACACAACGACAAACTTATCTAGATAATTTTTGAATATGTCATTCATTAAGAACATAAATGAAATTGGTGTGTTGGTCATAAATGACACCACTGCAAATTCATAATGTCCATACTCGGCTATAAATTTTGTCTTATTGATGTCTTCTTCATTGATTCTTACCTGATGGTATCTTGATCTCAAGTTTATCTTTGAAAATATCTTTTCTCCTCTTAGTTGATCAAAGAGGTCATCAATTATGGGTAGAGGATATTTCTTCTTCACAGTGGCTTTATTCAGTTGTCTAAATTCAATACACAACATCAATGCTCCATCCCTCTTTTTAACAAAGTGTATTGTTGCTCCCCAAGGTGAAACACTTGGATGTATATAGCCTTTCTTCAACAATCCCTCCAATTGTATTTGCAATTCCTTTAATTATGGTGTACTCATTCTATACGAGATTTCTTGATATTGGGGAAACTCTTAGTACAAAATTGATAGAGAAATATATCTCCCTCTTTGGTGGTACTCCTGGTATTTCTTGGAATACATCTTCAAACTCTTGTAATACTGGAAAAATCTCTAAGGCTTGGTTGTTTTGTCCTTTCTGGTTCCTCCACATGAGTTGCATATAATCGACAACCCTTCCTAAAACATCTCTTCAGTTGTAAGACTGAAATATCCCTTATAGAAATGGGTCCTGGAATTCCTTTCACATTAATCTTTTCTTTCCTTATTCACCAAGACATGTAAATGTATTTTTATGACAATCTAGGGAAACATGATGCTTGTCCAACCAATCTGTTCCAATTAAGATACCATAAGATCCTAATGCTAATGGAATGATATTCATATCAACATTAGTACTGATTCCATTCATATGTATTGGACAACCTTTAATAGTCTCATTGATCCTTCTTTTGGTTCCAGTGGCTAGTTGAACCAAACTTGATTTTTCAAGCTTACTTTTCTCCAAATGTAATTTTTCCACTATTTTAGGGTCAACACAATTTCTCTTGAATCAGTTAAAACGGAAACAGACTGATTAATGATCTTACCTTCCACTTCAATCATATGGGATTGGTGTTTTGCTTGTCGATATTCTAAGGATGCATATATTCTTGGAATATTTTTGCATGTGTCTTGTATTGTAGTATCCTCTTGGATGTTGTGCATGGTTTTCATTTTTTCTTCTCTATGAGGGGAATCCTTATACGTGTGATATTCATTGCATCCCCAACATTTGATTGGTGGTCCCATTTTTCCTAAGGAGTCTTCCCTCTTGTATCCATTCTTAGTAGATTGATTTTGTTGATTTTATTAGGGTTGTTTCTATTGAAAGGAGGTTTGAATCCTTTTCTTCTCTGATAATATTTCTCCTTCTTCTTATCCCTCCAAGAATTTTGCAAAGATTCTCTTCCCTTGCCTTGCTCATACAGGTACTTAGCCTTCATAATGGTCTTTGTCGAAGTTTTGGGCTCATAATATTGGATCTTTTCTTTATGAAAAGATGGAAGTCCACTCAAAAATATTCGTATTTTCACCTTCTCATCCTTGATAAACCCCACATACTTCGACAATCCCATGAACTTATTTTCATATTCTCCCATGGTCTGCTCTGCAACCTAAGTTCAAAGAAATCTTGCATTTTCTTGTCATAGAAGTGCTCTGAAAGATAATATTTCTAAAAATGTCTCTTGAACTTCTTCCAAATGATCCCACTCTCATTAATGTTCTCAAATTACTTCAACTGATCCCACCACATAACGAATTTCCCATGCAAATGGTATGTGGAAATTCTAGTTTCTAGGTTAGATGAGTAATTGTGCAACTAAAAATACTTCCTGATTCCAATCAACCAGGCTTCAACATCATATTAACTTTCTCTTTCACCATCAAAGGATGGTGGCTTAAGGTTCCTTTTCTCTCCTTGAAAACTATCCAATTCATGTCTTCTTCTTTGATGCCTAACATCAGAGACTTATGGATTGCTTATGGAGTCTTCATACGCATAACATTTCCTTGTTGAGTAAGGAGGTGAGTGATGTCTATGAGTTCTACTAGCACTTCTTGAATGATCGACTCTTCTATAGTTATCTCTTATTTCATAATGTCAGCCTTCTTCTTTATATCTTGAGTTTGATCCATTATTTGCTTTCCTTTGCAACTGATTTAGGATTTGCATCATTCGAGCATTTATTTGATTGTGTTCTCTAATCATCTTCTCATTTTCTTATTTGTAACTTTTCACTTATATTCTCAAGCTTCTCACAGTCTCTATTAGTGTTTTTGGCTCTACTCTGATCTTTTGTCCATTTGATTATGTCTCTGCATTACCAACACTGATATTTTGACCTTTGACTTCTCTCTCATGACTAAAGGCTCATTGTAACGGCCTCGCCGTTATGACAACAAAAACGACTTACAACAGGTAGATTTTTTTTTCCAACCATGAGGAAAAGTAAGGCATCACAATTAAGCAACATCGTCGACACAATTTCACCAATCCTAAATCATAGTTAAACATGACTCATGAGTAATCATTCGCATAAAACATCATAGACCCCATTAAATCCAAGGCGCAAAGGCAATTAAAGGTTACTTCATGGCGCAACTCCCAAAACACCGTAAGCGATCATCTGTCATATAAAATTTTCATTCTGCATGAGAAGACTTATATCTAAAATCATTATTCATGACATTAATTCCATTAGAGCGAGTAGCCTGATATCTAAACATCATACAATACATTAGTTCAATGCGTGCAAGGATTCTAATTACCCAACTAGTCATACATCACAATAATGAATTGTGTGTGATCATTCTAATCAATACTTAACCGTTACACTTCGACAATTGATGACGCATGAGAAGTCATCCTTATCTCACAAAAGCAAGAGGGAAAATAATCATTAAACCAATCATACCTCAACCAAAATTAATCGTTACACAAGGTTAATTAAGTTTTGATTCAATCCAACAACATTGATATTTAGGGGTGCAAGGACATCTGGATAATACCCATCAACATGGACACATTAAAGGCATTTAAAAAAGAAGTTAGATAAACATAAGGACAACCTTCATAATGCAAGCGATCCTAATACCTAAAAACCACTCCTTACATCAAGTTGTCGTTGTGCACGAGGGGTTTAATATATATACATCACACATTATTTTAAAAATTAGTGCGCACAATGGTTCTAGTTATTTTAACTAGTCATTCATCGACACTGAAGGGTCAATGCGCAAGAGATACTACCATTATACCTTCCTACTAGAGAATCAACATCAACATTTACATGATTAAGTGTGCAAAGAAATGTATCCATTATTACTCAAGGCGCATGTTCATTGAGTTCTAATTCACCATGCATCATTAGTATTCAAGTGCACAATAAGAATCGAGTGGTTAACCCAACACCTCTTACAATTTAATGGCGCAAATATTGATTGTTAATTAATTTGGGACACAGAAGAAAATTCACCAATCCTAACATCATTAAGTTAAGGTGCAATGAATTCTATGTCAATACATTCTTACAATAAATTCCTTATTGCGCCAGAAGTAATAATTAGCACCATCAATCTTTACCTTGGAATTCATGAAGCACTAGACATCCAATCACTTGAATAACCCTGTGTAACATTAATTGGCACGCGATATCAGTCATTAACCTAATCATTCTCGATAGTAATATTCCAT
>SNQJ01S0073808.1:98405-108593 GCA_010110895.2 Picea sitchensis | reverse complement strand
AAGATCCTTCTAGAAGCGGAAGCTTCTATTAGGTCTTCTTACATCCGCCTTATTCTATTTTATTGAAAGGTCTTATTAATATTGACCTTTATTACATCCGAATACATTGATCTACCTATGTGCAGGTTAGGACCTTAACACAGTGGTTGATGATCTGTGTGGACAATGGTTTCCTTCCCCAACAAATAATGTTTCCATTTTTTCACAATTTGCACCAATGCATGCAACTTCTTATCATAAGTAGGATAGTTAATCATGGCACCATTACAAGTTTCATAATGAAAACAAATGGGCTTACCATGTTGTAACAAGACTGCTCCCATTGCATAATTGCTTGCATCTATTTGGATTTCAAAAGGTTGTCTCAAATTTGGAAGTGCAAGAATTGGCGTTGAACTAATCTTTTGTTTCAAAGTATCAAAATCCCTTTGTTTCTTGCCTCGCCATTGAAAAACTTGCTTGAAACTTGTCACTGCATGTAATGGAGCTGCAATGGAAGAAAAGTTAGCAATAAACTTTCTCCAGTATTGGGCTGCTCCCAAAAAACTTCTTACCTCCGTCACATTGTTGGGCTTGGGCCATTCCAATATGACTTTGACCTTAGAGGGATCAATTTTCAATTCGCCTCCACCAACAATATGACCCAAGTAAATAAGTGAAGTTTTTCCAAACTCACATTTGGACATCTTCAAAAACAACTTTTCCTTTCTCAAAACATCCAAAACTTGTTTCACATGCTTAACATGCACTTCACGAGATTTGCTAAAAATCAAAATGTCATCCAAGTAGACGATAACACAATCATCAAGAAAAGGCCTTAAGACATCATTCATAACTCTCATGAAAGTATCTAGTGCATTGCAAAGTCCAAAAGGCATTACTATCCACTCAAACAAACCTTGCTTTGTTTTGAAAGATGTCTTCCATGTGTCTCCTTCGGCAATCCTGATCTAATGATATCCGCTTCTCAAATCCAACTTGGTAAAATACTTATCGTCTTTCAATTGATCAAGCAAATCATCGATTCTAGGAAGAGGATAGCGATTCTTTACCATAATCTTGTTCAAAGCCCTGAAATCAACACACATACACCAGGTACCATCTTTCTTTGGCACTAACACAATTGGAGATCCACATGGTGATGTGCTTGGCAGGATGGCCCCTTTGTCGAGCAACTCTTGTATTTTTTTATTTATTTTAGCATTCTCCATGACTGACATCCTATACATACCAATGTTTGGAAGAGGACAATCTTGCTGCAATTGAATTTCATGTTGGATACCCCTTTTTGGAGGTAATCCCTTTGGTTCCTGAAATATATCATCATATTGATTAACAACCTCATATAGATCAGATTTCAACTTTGCATCACAACCTTGGAAAACTTCATTTTTAATATCATCTTTGGGTTTAATCATTAAGAGAACAAAATTCTTGCTAGCATTGACTAATCTCTTCATTTGTCCCGCATTTACAAGTGATAAATTCATCTTCTTTGTATGGGCTCTAACAATGTACTCAAATCCATTTAAAAAAAAGTGATACTTATTCTCATGATGATGAAAAATGGATTTTCTATCATATAAATATGGGCTTCCCAACACAATACCATAGATATCCAAAGGAATAACATCAAGCTCTACCTCATCAATAAAATTTGCAGTGATAGCAAACCTAAGTTTACACCTTCTTGTCACCTGTAATTTAGCATTATCACATATCCAACCAAGAGGGTATGGCTTAGGATGTGGAATTGTTTCCAATTTTAATTTATTAACAGTGTCTTCAGATATAAGGTTTGATTGAGACCCAATATCAAATAGAGTATCTATCTTGGTATGCTTTGAAACAACCCTTATGTAAAAAAGTTTGATTCTTTTTATTTCTTGTCAAGTTACATTGAGATTATTGTTACTTGAAGAACTAGTACTTGCAATAGAACCATTACCTTTATAACCCATGGCTATAATCTTTGTTTCATCACCCGAATTAGAACCTAAATCATGTTGTATGGTTGCAACACCTTTGTTGCCAAACTTTTTGGGTCTTCTTTCAGAATGAAGTTTCCAACAATGGTCTTCATCATGGCCATCTTTTGAACAATGTTTGCATGTACATTTTTCTCCCTCTTTCTTAACAGCAACAATATTCTTTTTGCCATTGCCCTTGAACTTCTTCTTTCCTTTGTCTCCATGACTGAAAGGCTTCTTGTTACCCTCATAAGTTTCATTCCTTCCTCTTGCTTCCAAATGAGTGTCCTGAACACAAACTTCATCTAGATTTGAAGGATTAAACATGAGTATTGTATGTCTCAAATAACTATGTAAAGCTCCAATGTATTTGAGTAAAGTTTCTCGAGAAGACAAATCTACTCCCAAAACCAAAGCTCTTCTCCTAAATTCTTGAGTAAATCTTTGCACATTTTGTCCTTTAGCTTGTCTAAAATTTTTCCAATCCATAGTATCTTTTTGCATATATGCCAATGGGTAAAATTGTTTTTGAATTGAAACAATAAAATCATTCCAAGAGGTTAAAATTTTACCATGTTTCTTCATGTCCTCTTGAGTCTTGGCTTCCCACCAAATGAGTGCTGCACTATCCAATCTTAAAGAAGCAAGTTGAATATTAGTTTCATCATCTTGAATTTTTTTGTATCCTACAATACACCTCAATCTGACGAATCCAATTATCTAATTTCTCAGCATTTATCTCTCCATTGTACATTGGCAATTTGAATTTAATATCAATCTCTAACAAAGGAATTTGTGAAGGAGTTTTACCATGTCCTTTTGGAGAATTTGGAAGAGGTCTTGAACTAGTAGTAGAAGAAGAATAAGAAGAAGAAGATGGAGGTGAGGGTGGTGGAGAAGCACCATTCCCTCCATTTCCATTTGGAGTTTTATCACCACTGTATCCCTTATGCCTTGAAGGGTTGGAGCCTTCACCTTGCAACCTTTTATTCCTTTCTTCCATCAAGAGTTTCATCATTTCTCTCATTTCCATGAAATCCTTTCTGAGATCTTCATCTTCTGTAGGAATATGTTCATGACTCTCTTCATGAGCCATACTTGGTGAATGCCTCCTTGAATCTTTTGGTGATGATATAATATTTCTTCTTGAAGGATGAGAACTTGTCTCTACAAGTTGACCTTCTCCTCTTTTGAGTTTCAACCTTGTGAGAATCATAAAACAAAACAATTGCAAATAATCAAGTCTTCAAAAACCTTGATCTGATACCAACTTGATCTGAAAATGATAAAGACTTGTATTCTTGAAAATATTTGCAAGTTTTAATTCATGTGTTCAAATGAAAATGGATCAATTTTGCAAAAAAAACTTTTATATAAATTACACATTCAAGATGCATATAAACAGTAGAAAATAACAGTGAATAGAAAACACATTACACAACAAATGATAAAGGAGTTCACCCCTCTCTTGGGCTACATCTCCTGGTCTAGCCTCCAATGGATATTTTGTATTATTTTCTCAAAGTTCTCAAATATGTGCTTTAAAATGCTCAAAATTCCAAATAGATGGCTCCAATGGCTTCAGAACGTCCAAAAACCCCTAGCTGGGCTTTTGCGGCACCTCGTTTGGCCAAAAATTGAAGAAGATAGGCTTCTTGGAAGTTCCCCTTCAAACTTGTTGTCTCTGGATCACCAAAATGCACCTCTTTCTCCTCAACCTAGCTCCCACGTGCATTTACGTGTTAAAACTCAGCACCGGGCACAACCGCACAAATGGTGCGAACTGTAGGACGATTATGCGCTAGCCCCTAACTGCCAAGTCCGTGGGCACATGGGCCACCACATGACCGTGCACATATACAAACAGGGGTTAAGTTTAAATTTCATATGGTAACAGTCGGATAGGCATGCATATGGTAATGGTGGTTACATTTTATACACATAGGATCGGGGGTTGGGGCTAAGCCCCGGCCTGGTCCGCACCCCAACACACAATACATTTCAATTTAAATAAAATGTTTACCATATATATTATAAGAACCAAACGGTGGTGCGTCGGTTGGGTGGCCCTTCCCAAAGAATTACCCCTACCCAGAGGTCGCGGGGTCAAATACGGCCAACAACATAAATTTTAGACCAAAGCCAGGGTGACACGTGGCGGCCACTGAGTGGGCCACGTGTCATCATTTCATTCGCCACCAATAACACATGTCATATGCCAACTCATCCATAATCCTGCCAACCAACACCTGCCATGTGTCATACGACCCTGCCACATGTAGTACGACTCTACCACATGTCGTATGGTCTGCCACGTCAGCATCCGTACAGACTGTACATTCAGCACACATTTTTTTTCCTGTTTGTTGTTTTGAGCAGAACGTGATATCTCTCTCATCCGACATTTGTTTGAACCCAAACGAGTTTCGTTGGGTTCATGATGACGAGGCCTATGCTGTCGTTCAATTTGAATCGATTCCGAGCACTTTGAATTTTGAGCAAAATTTGATCCCCTGGATCAATATGACACAGAATTCCATGTAGTCATACAAGCATTGAATAAATGGAGACATTATTTAGTTCCTAAAGAGTTTTTTTTATACAGCGATAATCACACTTTGGAATTCGTGACTCAACATGATAAGTTGAACCAAAAGCATGCTAAATGGGTTTAATACATGCAGAATTTTACTTTTATAATTAAACATATTTTTGGAACTGCTAACAAAGTTGTTGATGCTTTGAGCAGGAAATGTTTTCTTATGCAGGAATTTAGAGTCAAAACTTTGGGTTTTGACAACCTCAAAGAAATGTACAGGGATGACCCGGATTTTAAAGAAGCATATGAGGCATCTGAGAATCCAGTTCTCAGGGACAGAAGCCAATGAACCAAATATATGATCCAAGATGGATTATTATTCGGGGGCAATCAGTTATGTATTCCAAAATGCGCCATGAGGGAGAATCTGCTGAAAGAAAAACACAGTGGAGGATTGGTCGGGCATTTTGGTCATGATAAGACATTTTCAAAATTGAATGGCTCATATTTTTGGCCAGGGATGAGGACAGATGTTAAGAAATTCATGGATAGATGCAGAATTTGTCAGCACACAAAAGGGAAAAAGAAAAACACAGGGTTATATCATCCATTACCCATACCAGAAAGGCCGCAGGATGCAGTGAGCTTGGATTTCATACTGGGACTGCCAAGAACATAGAGAGGCTGTGATTCAATCTTTGTAGTGGTAGATAGATTTTTGAATATGGCACATTTTGTACCATGCTAGAAAACCAGTGATGCAACTCATATTGCGAACCTGTTTTTCAAAGAAGTCGTCAGACTTCACGGCTTGCCAAGGAGTATAGTTTCAGATCGGGATACCAAGTTCGTTGGACATTTCTGGAGGACTTTCTGGAAAAAGATGGGGACAAGATTGTCTTTTAGCTCAGCATATCATCCTCAAACGGATGGGTGGATAGAAGTTGTGAATGGGAGCTTGGGGGATTTGTTGAGGAGCCTAGTGACTGAACACCACAGTTAGTGGGATCACATTCTGCCACAGGTAGAATTTTCTTACAATGATTCACTTAACAGAAGAACGGGGCAGAGTCCATTCCAAATTGTATATGGAATGCATCCAAGGGGAGTTTCTGAATTGAAAGATTCAGAACAAAATGAATTAAAAAGTGCTAGTGTAGAGGACTTCACAGAAGCAATGAAGGAGCTTCACAGCCGAATTAAGGAGCGATTGTAGAGTTCAAATCAAGAATGCAAGTGCAGAGCAGATCAACACAGGTGAGAACTTCAATTTGAAGTTCGTGATCTGATTCTTGCACATCTGAGGAAGGAGAGGTTCCCAAGAGGAACATATAACAAATTGAGAATGAAAAAGATTGGACCATGTAAGGTCATGAAGAAATTTGGGGCAAATGCATATGAGATTGAATTACCCGATGGGATAGGAATTTCACCAATATTCAATGTTGTGGATTTGTACCCTTACAAAGAAGGAGGAGAGGATGAACAAACAGAGGTTCAGTGGACCAAACAAATGCCTATATCTGAAAAGCCCCACATGGAAAGTATAATTGATAAGAGGGTTAGCAGGAAGACCAGGAGGAAAGAGAATTTTGAATACTTGGTCAAATGGAAGGGACATCCAGTTGAAGATGCTAGTTGGGAGGATGAAGAAGAAATTCAAAAGCATGGACAGACCGTGCAAGATCTCATGAACTGGAGTTCATGAAAATTTTCAAGAAAGGGAGTATGATGCAGGAGCATCGTAAGAAGCCAAGCGAGCCTGAAGGGAGAAGCTAGTTGGGAAAAGCGCCAACACATTTTAGCACATTTTAAAAATGTTTTGAAACATTTTTGAAAATAAATGCACAGATATTAAATGTAATGAGCTAAGAGGTGTACTTGCATTTATACTTAGACGTTGTAATAGATATAGAGTGATTTTCTCTCATCTGTCAATGTAAGAGGCATTTAATCTTGGTTAATTAAAGTAGGTAGATTTGAATGATAGATTAGACAGTTTTAGGAGCATGAGGGAAAACCGAATATAGACGCCCTCATCTTTGTATCATAAAATTATTATCATTATCACTAGCATAGAGAAAAAGGAGAGAGTTGTAGTAGAGAGTTGTAGAGAAAAACCCATGTACAAGAGCTTGAATTAATATAAGAAGCTTTGAATCAAATTTCATGGTGTTATGATGTTTTTTGTTTATACATGGTGAATGGTATGCCTACAGTTGTTTTATTCTCTCTGTTATGCATTTGATTTAATGTTGAATATGTGTTATTTCATGTTGAATGTTTGAAATCTGAGAGAGAAAGAGAATGAGTTTAAATTGTTTCTCTTCTTGAGTGAGAGTTCCTGCAAGGAGTGTAGTGGAAACATCCACAAGGTGTGCATTGCCAAGGTTTCTGGGTCTATCTCAGAAAGCTCAGGAGGGTTACTGTTGTTCTCATTCCAGCAAAGTGCAGACGAAGCACAGAAGCTATGCAAGGTGTGCCCAAGCTAGCTGAGACCTTAGAAGTTATTAACTAAGGTGGAAGAAAGGAAGATTGTTGCCACAGAAAGTGCACAGAGTCGAAAGATCAAATATCCAGGAGTATTTGAAAGTTTAATGTAAGGAGTGCGAGCAGGACTCCTTTTAGAGACTCGAGTTTACAAGTGAAATCTTAGGAGGGATAAAACCTTTGAATACTTCAAAGGAAAGCAGAAATCAAACTACTTCAAAGGGAAACGAGGGTCGAAGTCATCTAGGAGAAGTAAAGTTCAGAGGGAGAACACCAGTTCCTCTCGCAAAAGTCATAGAGGAGTGAATCGAACGGTCAAACTTCTCCGTGGAGAACTCACGAAGTTGCGAGGACCGTAGGATCCAAAGGAGCAGCAAGTTGGATAAGGGTTGGATGAAACCATCTTGTGGGCTTCAAGATTCAATGACGATCATTGATCCTGACTGTTGAGCTGTCAATATCATTTCGGTAAATTGGGGTTTGTAAATCCAGAGTGCAGACAAATGGCTGTCAAAGGTTCGTTCAAGTCCTGAAAGCCGGAAATATTGAGTGACAGGTGGCAAGAATCTATGTCAGAGATAGAGGACAATAGAGAATATAGGTGGCATAATTGTCGCCAGGCGGAGTCAAAACTTTGTTGACTCTTTTGGGGTTTCGAAGGTTGGAGAGCCGGAATCCTTGCATTAGGATTCGCAAAGACGCAAAGTAGGAAACTCCAAATCGACGAAAAGTCTGGTTGGGGAACCAATCTTTGTTGAACGCATCGGTGTTCAGCATTTCAACATTTTCGAATACAAGAGACAGGGGTTCTTTGTTCCAGAATTCCCGAAATCACAAAACGTGATACGACTATGGAGGAGGACGCGGCCAAAAATTTCGGTGAATCGACATTTTTGGTTTCGGCAGTGGAGGGCCGAGAAACTCGACAACAAGGTTTGTGAAATTGCAAGACTTGAAGTCCTGAATTTGCAAGGGGTGTGACTTTATTGTGGTCAAGGATATTTGGGTTGGCGCCTGGTGTTTGTTCACGCAGGCTCAATTCATAAGGACCTGTGGAAAACAATGTTGTGTGTGTATGGGATTCCTTGAGTATTAACTGAAGAGTCAATTTGACTCAGGGGCAGATTTTGAATGATCTTGTTTGGGCCTCGACCCAAGGGTTCAGGGGTCTGCATCACTTCATCTCATTATTCCAAAATTGAGCATGGGTTCTCTTACTCCACAAAACATCTTCACATAAGGGTTTTCACCATAAGGGGACCACTTTGGAGTTCATCCATATTTACTTCTTATCAACCATGACAAAACAATAATGAGTCATATTTACTTCAAACAATATTGGGTCCATTACCCAAGCCTTTGTGCTACAGGGCATTCTTCAAGGGTTTACATCAATGAAAACTAACCTTAATCAATAATCTCCCCCTTTGGCATTGATGGAAACACTCTGATGCAATACTGAAATCATATTACTCATGCTCCCCCTGGAACCATGCCTTTGTCCTCTACATCTGATAAATTTTCTCCCCCTGGAACCATGCCTCTGTCCTCTACATCTGATAAATCTCTCCCCCGTTGTCATCAATGACAAAATTATCTTTCCATCTGGGGTTGCTCCCCCTAACAGACTATCCTCTTATGGTGCTTCCTCGTGTACATCTAAGGCATATAAGATAAGCATTCAAAAAGCATTCAAAAATAATTCGTTTTTGGAGTAGAAATAACTCCATGTCTTTGGAGAATATATTCAAAGGCTTCCTGTGGAAGTGGTTTTGTAAAGATATCTACCACTTGTTCTTTTGTGCCCACATACTCAACTCTGATGTTCTTTTCTGCAACATGTTCCCATAGAAAGTGATACTTGATTGGAATGTGCTTCGGCTTGGAGTGCATCACCGGGTTTTTTGAGATATTGATGGAACTTTTATTATCACAATATATTGGAATGGGCTCATCATACTCAACCTATATAATTGTCAAAGTTTGTTTCATCCAAAGAACCTCTGTACAACATGTTGTTGCTGTAATATACTTTGCTTCGGTTGTAGATAGAGATGCTAATGATTGTTTCTTGCTTAGCCATGATACCAAACAATCACCTAAGTAGAACGTTTCTCCACTAGTGCTTCATTGGTCATCAATAAAACCTGCCCAATCTGCATCTGTGTAGGCAAAAAGTGATATATCTTTTCCTTTTGGATACCACAATCCAAACTCTTCTGTTCCCTTGAGACATCTGAAGATCCTCTTTATTGCTAATACATGTGATTCCTTTGGTGTTGCTTGAAATCATGCCGCCTGTTCAACTATCTGCATTACATCTGGTTTGGATGTTGTCACATATAGTAGGCTGCCAATCATTGACCTATATTGCCTCTGATTTGTAGACTTTGAATCATCATCTTTGCTCAACTTACAACTGGTTTGCATGGGAGTGATAACTGGTTTGCAATCTTCCATTCCGAACCTCTTTAGCATTTCTCTCATATACTTGGTTTGAGAAATAAAAATTCCTTGGTTTCTTTGATGTATCTGAAGTCCTAGAAAGAAGGATAGTTCTCCAAGTAATGACATTTCAAATTCATTCTGCATGTCTTTTGCAAATTTTTGGCTTAACCTGTCATCATCACTACCAAAAATATTATCATCAACATAAACTTCAATTAATAAAATATTACCTTGACTTACCTTGATGTAGAGGTTGTTGTCTGCACTTCTTTTTCTGAACCCTGCCTACTACAGATACTTATCCAGTCTGGAGTACCATGCTTTAGGATCCTGTTTTAGACCATACAAGGCATTCTTTAATTTACACACATAGTCTGTGTTCTTTGACAACTGAAATCCTTCTGGTTGTTCAATGTAGACTTCTTCTTCAAGTTCCCCATTCAGAAAAGATGATTTTACATCCATCTGATATACTTTAACATTTTGGAGCATGCATAAGCTAAAAACAAACGGATTGCTTCCATTCTGGCAACTGGGGCTAATGTCTCTTCAAAGTCGATTCCTTCAATCTGTGCATATCCTTTACATACCAATCTAGAATCTAGCTTTGTTCCTTGTAACATGTCCATCTTCATTCAATTTATTCCTGAAAACCCATTTTGTGTCGATCACATTCTTATTCTTTAGTCTTGGAACCAATTCCCAAGTGTCATTTTTCTCTATTTGATCCAATTCTTCATC
>SNQJ01S0073808.1:72654-88363 GCA_010110895.2 Picea sitchensis | reverse complement strand
GTCCGGAATCGCCTGTAGACCATCCATCTGCGCACTGCCATGATGACCATAGATCTGTGCACACCTTTTAATCACCATTCCGGACCCCCACCCCCACCGTTAAAGGCATAATGGTTGGGGGGGTCCTGAATTCAATCTCAACCGTAGATCTATGCGCCAACCTCTCCACCATTCATTTATGTGTTGTATTTACTCTGTGAGCGCGAGGTCATATTTGCTCCAAAATTTAGGATAAGTGCATTATGTGGATTTTGTGCACTGCTTCCCTTGAAAATAATTTGCAGAGATGAAATATTATTTGCAAACCTATACACCCAGAGTGAAAAATTTTCCAGTCGACAGATGATCCTATGAATTATAGGGTTATAACAAGTCCATTACCCAAACCTCGGGTCTCCAACTTCTCATGGCCATAACTCTCTAACCGTGAGGAATTATGTGACATTCCACATACCACTGGAAATAAAATGACAAGCACTATCCATCTAGGATATTTTCCCTAACAAAATCACTTTCCTTCATCTCATTATTCCATAATTAGGCATGGGTTCTCTTACTCCACAAAGTGTCTTGCTGTGAGGGTTTTCACCATAAGGGGACCACTTTAGATTTCATCTATATTTACTTATTATCAACCATGAAAAAACAATAATGAGTCATATTTACATCAAACAATATTAGGTCCATTACCCAAGCCTTTGTGCTACAGGGATTTATTCAAGGGTTGACATCAATGACAACCAACCTTAATCAACGAACACATGTTGTAAAAGGATCACTGGGGTGACCAAAATAATGTGTAAAAACATTCTCCCAAAAGCATGAGGCTGGTACTTGCGACGACAAAAATACTTTGTAGAATTTGCATGTGTCGAAAAAAAGGAGCGCACCAATCGAGAATCTGCAAAAAACCAAGCATCTGCATAATATCATACCATTTATGAGGTAGGAATTTCCATGCTCAGACTACAAGTGATTTAAATCATAAATTTCAGTCACGACCACCAATAATACACTGTGGATCCATGTCATCAAGATTCTGCATAGCCACCAGGAATACACTGTGGATCTATGATCCAGAAAACTCAAATACAGACATAGCCACGAGACATACAAAGTGGATCTATGTGTCAATACAGATCATAAATAATCCATCTCAACCTGGACCAAAATGATAAGATCCAGGGTCTTTAAATCCTTTGTTCGTAAGTATGAATCTAGCCATGTGATTATAGGTGCTGAAGTTGAACATGATAGAAACCACTTGATTACCATCCTCTGATGAAAACCATTAACAAGTGTGAGGGAAATCACCATTGATGTCAATGGTTCTCAAGGTACCCTAGTACAATCCAACAAATGTGAATAAATGAGATGAAGTCAAACACTCGATGGAATATCTCAATCAGGGGTCAATGATGTTAACTCACTGTCGAAAGAGAAAAAACCTACCATTGAGGCATGCAGGCTCTAAGGTACTAAATGATTTATAAGTCTTGTTCCCGAATAATGAGTTGAAGTCGACAAGAAAAGACTCATCATAGGAGGGCCTTGATGTATCCCCCATAAATAACATGAAATAAGTAACAGATTTGAGGTAGATCAAAGTATGAAAATGATTTGAAACCGACACAGGGAAGGCCGACATGGTAGGAATTTGTAACTGCAAATGGCTGAATCGATATAGGGATTGTTTAGGGTTTCACTTATCTTGAACATATGAATGAAACAATAATGGTCTTGGTAGAATTGACTCAAGGATGACCCAAGATATGAACTTGTGGAAGGCCAAATGAGAGACAAATGGATTTTCCAACCCGAATACAATGATGAAGGGGGTGTCATGTTCAAGAGAGACTATTACTGCCACTAACACAAATACAAAGACACATTTCTTTTCCAAATTTTCCCCCACCATTTCTAGCGAGTACCTCTTTATTTTTATGCAAGATTGAGGAGGATAACATATGCTTGTTGATGTAAGCTCATCCTTTGGATGAGTCCCTCAGAGTATTCTTAATGAAACCTAAGAAGGATAGGTTTGGTTCCATACGGGTCTTTTGATGTTTGTTTAACGAGTCCAAAGAGAGAAAACTCAGGGGTTTTTCATGTTTAGAGAGTCTGAAAAACACTTAAAGAAAACTCCAAAAGGTCCTTTTTCGTAAATTAATATGATGAGACCGAAAAAGTGATAATTTACCACTCACCATATGTTTTCTTCAAATACTTTTACGAGCATGAAAAGAACAAGATCACTCAACAATATTTTCATGTTTAGAGCATTCGAAAAGAGCTTAACGAGAACTCCATGAGTCCGAAAAAGTGATAAAAGTATACTCGATTGCGTTCTCATTGATTTACGAGCATGATTATGAGCAAAGATTTAGCTTGAGGTTTTTGCTGAAAAACCCAAAAAGTATATGTACACACGACAAACGTAAAAACAAACCAAGAAACGTATCAATGTTCCATCGTTTGTACTCCTAGATTTCTCATTTGCGAAAAATAAAACACTTCCAATGTCATTAGGAATTTAGGGTTTAGGTGAAATGCAAAAAATAATATAAAATATAAATGGAAAACTAAAAAAGTTAATACATATGGGTAAAAACTTTTTTTAACCATTCCATTGTTATTCCACCCAAACCTTGTTCCAAAACCCCCATTTTACCTCAAACTTCCACTATGGATTGTGGGAGGCACAGTTGATGATTTGAGGAACGGTCTCCGCCGAATAGGTAATCTTCTTGTCTTCTTCACTTTCCATGGATTACTTTTTTTTTTTGGTTAAAAGTACATTTTTGGGCTGAATTAGTGAGGGTACTTGCGTGCAGAGGTCGCCACAGACACCTTATATCGTGCCCTACGATGATCTAGGTTCACCGCATGAGGCCCTATGGCTGGCTTGCGGTGATTCCACACTGTGTGGATGCGTTCGCCTATGACGTGCGTAGATCAAATACTTCTTAAGAGAGGTTTAGCCAATAAAAAATCTTCGGGGATGAAAATAAAGATGTTAATCTCTCCTTGTGGTTCTAAAGCAGGTTTTTGATGGTCAGGATGTTGGAATGGAGGGAGAGAGAGCATGAGGATGAGAATTAATTCGCCGAGAATGACCCAGGAATCGTTAATGCCCTTCGACAGTGTGGGATACTAAAATTCTTCAATATCCAGGACATGAGGGCCCAGTTGAGGTTGCTATAATATTTAGTCCACATGTGGGATGTGGACCAATAGGTATTCTGTGTGGGAGCCCACATAATCACTCTAGATATTGAGGATATATATTTTTTGATGGCTTTGTCTCGCCATGGATCCCGTGTGACATTGACAGGCAGTAGGGGTGGTAGTCTACCGATGAATGAGTACATTCAAAAATATTGTGTACCAGAGGCTGAGAGATGTAGCAGCAATGTCGCTATTAGGGATGTCCAGGACTTATCCCTATGGACCATATTTTTCACCATCTCATGCATGGTGGGGAGTGAATATCCCCATATAGCTCTTCAGAGCTATTTTTAGTATGCAGTGGAGTGCATGGAGCCTCGAGTCTTTAACTGGTATGACGGGGTTCTCAAGAGCATGAAAAAAAAGTTGACCAAGTGTAGGAAAGGTGACCCAAAACAGTTCAGATACAGGTCAATATTGGTGTCCTTCTTCCTAGAGAGGGTTCCACACTTGCACCTATAGGTAGAGTGGGGCATACCGGCCCCACAAGATCTAATAATGAAGAGGTGGTGTGACCTCATGGCTCGACATGTGACTGGTCCTATCGTCAAATATAATGGCATGTTCTTCAATTGGTTGAGGCTTCAGATGCTTATGGTAGATGACTACACATATGTCGAATTGGAATTTAGAGGTGATCCAGACTTGGTTCTTCCTAAAGGTTCTTAGTGTGCGAACATAGGTAAGAAGCACATTTTGCTCTTATAATATTTTTGTAATTTTTAATATGAAATGGTTTTATGTTCTTTATCCGGTGACTAATCAAAAATCTCTTTGGCGATGCAGATGTGGGACTTCACTGACCTCTAGGTTCGTCCCCCATATAGAGGCGAGGGGAGATATTCGAGGTAGTAGTATTATCCATTGTTGAATACGACGATATTGAACAAAACTTGGAGGGGATGATGATGGACATCCCAGATGTTTCTATTAATGACATCTCGAGGCGTTATCAGTGCCATGCAGTGGACGTATCTACTTCCATTGGTCGACTTATCCATAGAGTAGCATGAGTAGTCGTATGTTATAGCGAACAACATCGTTGATGTTATATTTGTATATGAAGCCATGTGCTTCAAATTGTTTATATTTTGGTCTTCAGACAAAAACACTTTTTGTAAAACTTTTATCGTTATATATATATGAGGCTTCTACTGGCTTACTTACTTTATATACAAAATGTGATTGGATTTATAAGTGTCTCAAATGTCCGTCTAACACATAATTAGCTAATGTGTATGTTAGTTTATTTATACATCTAGGAATGTGTTGATATTCAATGTCATCAAAATGATTCTCCAAGAGGCAAATTCGTAAATATACCCTTAACAAAATAGAACTTCGAATAGTATAGACATTACTCAATTGTAGTACTACTAACTGTGAATCGAGTCGTATGAAAATATTATGGATTCCAAGTGAAACAACATCGGTGAACAATTCGATGACTACACTGTATTCCATGATATTTTAAGTTGCATGACCAAGGCAAACACCGTGTATACTGATTAATTTGTTCGTAGGTGCATAGATTTCCCAAGTAGAAAATGCTAATTTCTTATTACTATGACTAGAGCCATTGACGAAGCCAATGTAGGGTAGCGAAGACACCGACATCTGAAAACCAAGCACAACACAAGGTAAGAAGTTGGGGGTCAAAACAAAACAACGAAAAAACACACAAGAGTATGATACAGTAAAAATACAAGTAATCTTACAAAAATGACTTAATCATAGTACTTATTTAAGTAAATCCCATTTTTGGGTTCACTCAAAGGAATTCCATCATAATCCACTAACTCATAAGCTCCCTTCTCCAACATGCGTTTGACAATATAAGGGACTCGCCACATAGCTTGGAATTTTCTGGCCCCTAGTAAACCACGATCTTGTTCGTAGAGGAGAACTAGATCACCTTCAGAAAAAAACATGTGGCTTACTCTATCATGCCTCACCACATATCCTCTGATGAGAGGCTCACATTCATCTCCTCTGTCAGGCTCTTGAGTATCCTGATTCGGTCAGGGTTTTCTTCATGAATCATACTCTACTTGGTTATCTAAGGAATACAACTTCCTTTTCTTAACATGGCTTCAACCAAGCCTATTCAATCAACCATACCCATTTATTCATTCATTAGTATTCTATTCATTACATTATGCTTTCAAAATTGAATACATGATTATTATATATATATAAGCTTATAGCTCACTGCTTAGTTTCTCAGCAGTAATTAAGGTTGTGACTCTCACCTCCTAACATAGTTTTCACATAGTTCTTCCATAGGGAAATCCCTGAGTATGCAACTTCCTTATTGCATGTCCATCACTATCTGTGATGGCCTTAGCATTGATTTAGCTTCTTTTTTTTTTACCAAATATTTCATAAGGAATATAAACATTCATCTTTTTCATGCACCCAAATTATGTATCCATACATATTTTGGTTTTGTTACTGACATCCATGATGTACTTAACCATATGCATAATCAAAATTCTGCATGTAGCTTCCATGGGTATATTTCACAGCCTACATACATCTCTATTCTAAAAAATAGTCAACTCATGATTGTTCAAACACATTCTTATGTGATCCTCAAGGCATAATCATTTGCCCCTTATCCTGAAATAGACCATCCTTGCTCATTTACTCTTTCATTTATTTATACTCCTCTTTCTCGAGGGAATGGAGCACATTCCCATTAAGCTATTATTTAAAACAAAACTTTCATGACTCTGTAAAAAATGGAGTCAACCATGTGTCTATGGTATTCACTTAATCTTGGAAAGTTCAATTCTTGCCTTACATATCACTCATCAAGGAAACCATATTGTTCCTTTAGTATACATATATCCTTACATCATACATGTGCATCACTTTCATAATTAATATCATTCATACCTAATTGGTATTACTATTAGGATTCATATCAAGAAGCTTCACAATAAATTAAATACATGTACTCAAGCATAACCAACCACAAACCTAACCAAACATTCATCATGCAAGATCATTGCTTGCACCCTTTCCATGTCATGCATGCACATGAGCATATCAAACTTTCAGATCCTCCTCCAAGGATATTGTTTCAATCCTTATAACAAGCCCCATAGGGATACTCAACATTGAGTTTCCCTCTCAGTTGAGAGCTTGCAATAATTCACACGACATCCACATGGAAGTTGAATCAGACATAGTCATAACTAGGTTCCCTTTTTATACGATAATATCTATCAAGAAAACACTCTTACCTCAACCTCCCTGGAACATTACCCAACCTATAAATACAATTTGGACAATATAACCATTCCCAAGGTAACAAAATCAACCAATTTATCTTCCAACTATATCTATATCACTACCATCCACCACTAGATGTCAATCTGACCCATTGGCTTCTAGAAGTGCCCCAACACTTCCTTTACCACATTCAGGATCAACATTTAGTCAACTATTTTATATTAATTTTAACAATTTAATGTCTAATACCATTTTCAATATTCCCTTATAGCCCAAATGCAATTTTGAATTATGTTACTTACTGAGTATCCTAGTTCAAAAATTCAGACTATCTTTAGTTCAAGATCAGTCTTGACCATTACACCTAGAATTCTTCCTTATGTTCAACACAGTATAGGACAGAGACCACTCTCCTCCTCCCACAAGAACTCTGGAAGATTAGTTTCCTATCAACCAAGCAAGGGAGGTTGTTGTTATTTCTCACTCAATCACTCTATATTTATACAACTCTGTTTATCATCTTAATTAGAGAAACCTTGTCCAACAATTCTTGTATCCAAGAGAAAAATTTGTTTCTCATTTCACTTTTGAAACCCGAGAGTTGTGCATGCTCTCTCTTTTTAGGGAATGGTCACCATAATCATTCCTCTCTTTAGTAGAGTTTTTATAATCCTCTTAGGAATGTGGTAAGATAGGGTGTTACCCCTTAAAGTCCTCTAGAAATATTTTCATACGACTTGTGCATGAGCCCAAGCAGGCCAAGTGTTGTTGTCATGCTCTGATACCAATTAGTAACACACCCATGGTGGGGGCGTAAAAATTTATCTCTTCTTAGGAGTATCAAAACCCGTATTCGGGGTTTCTATCCCATTCTTCTCTTCCAGAGATTTCTAGCTCATAGGTAGCCTCTCCCAAGTTCTTCGGGTTCTTCCATCCATGTATAGTTGCATATGACCAAAGGATATGACTAGATGCCAAGGAAACAGGCGCCAAGACAACCACCAAATGAATCCTCCGGAGTGGTAAATCTATGAAGTTCACAATCCAATGTCGTGTGTCCTAAGATATTTTGACGACCGTGATTGACTTCAGGGCTTCGACATTCAGTAGTTTCGAATGCTCCAAAGGATTTTCTCCCTGAAGTACTACGTACCCAGAGTTACAGATCAAGTGCCATGCATCCCTCATGATCGACGATTATGATCTACTTGAGGACTTGGGCATTTGTGATTTTTGAACACTCCAAACCATTTTTCCTTCGAGGTAATTTATACCCGGAGTTACATATCGAGCACCATGCATCCCTCGTGATCGACGACTGTGATATACCTCAGGACTTCGACGTTCAAGAGTTTTGAACACTCCAAAGCCTTTTTCCCATGAAGTACTATGTACCTGGAGTTACATATCGAATTCCAAGTGTTTTCCCCGATCAACGGTCAATATTTGTCCTTTGTCCCGCTTCAGGCAACTTATAGTCAATGCTTCTCTCTTTCCTCCGAAGTGCTCAGTGCCTAGACTTACATATTGGGCATTACTTGTTTATTCCGATGGACGGTTCAGATGAAATCTAGATCTCCGATATTCAGGAGTTATTTTTCAACACACTTGATCTAGGTGGATATCGGTGGCCACCCACCTTTTCCAACTCGCTCAAAACAATTTTTTGGAAATTTTGACAATTTACTATTTTTAGCAGTTTTAACTTCCAGGGCCATTTTGAGGTCCTAAATGAAGGTTTTTTTGGATCAGTCTTCTCAAGGATAGATTAACACATAATTGATCTCCCAAAATGAATCTCCTTGACGATACCTTTCCAATGGGCTATCGTGCTCCTAAAATGAAGATCGTATGCAAAAGTTACGACCCTGGGAAGTTGATGTACTGACTTACCCAAACGGGGCCCACATGACTTTTGGCACTTCATATCCTAGGGTTAGATTTTTGGATGTCTAGGGTTTTTGACATTCCTGTTTATTGTAAAAAGGCCTTTAGAGCCTCATTGTAATCATCTTCTAGCGAATGAGCGCAACCGTCACATCTCTTCTCAGAGATAAGTCATCCCCATTCCAACAAGCTTGTTTTGCACTGCATTTTATAGTTTCATCTTATTTCGTTATTGAAGATAAAACCAATTTTATTGTATCTCTGTTATTTATCTATTAAGCATATTTTAATAATTTGTATTCATTTCGTTCTGCTCCTAAAATCCAGATCAACACTCCCTTTTATTCCAGAGTAACATTCCTCTGAAATGGAATATCTTCTGCCACACGTCCCTTCCAATAGATGATTGGGATGACTTCGAGACTCCGGCCTTAGAAAATCCTCCTGCCTTCACCCTTAGATTCTCCTGAAGTGAATTTTCCCTAGAGTGTAATATTTGACCATGCTTGTTCCTTTGGCTTGGATAGCTTGGATCTTCTTCGGCTCCCAGCTCTTCGAGAGTTTTGCGATGCGAAATCCTCTTTTCTCCCAGATTCAGTCAACATCAGCCTAACCATAGACTGAATATGATGGTCTGAGAGTATCTACGTGACCCCTGAGATCTACAGCTCATAACTTCCATTCAAGAGTCCCTTGGGTCCCAATGTGTGTCACTCTGAGAGGGACACGTGGCAATGTCGTGACTCATAACATGGGCCCCCACATGAACTCGACGTAATACACACGTCCCCTTGATCAAATGGTCATGAGGGGTCCCGAAGGATCCTTATATCCATGGTCCACATTAACTTTGGGACTTTGGGACTTCGGGGGTTTTGGTGTTACCAAACCTATGTCCTCCTGAAGTGGTCAACGTTGGGATCACTATATCGTAAATCCGATGGTCAGGATAGTCCCCAGGTATCCTCAGATCTATCACCTATATTAACTTCGGGACTACAGGGGATTTGGTATTACCAATCCTCCATCCTCCTGAAGTGGTCAAAGTTGGGATGATTGTATCGTAGATCCAATGGATGAAATAGTTCATGGGAATCCTCAGATCTATAGCCTAGATTGACTTAGGGACTTCGGGGAAATTCTCCCCCCGTATGGTGAATATGCTCAATTCGCCGGACCCGCGAAGTCCGAAGGGTTCTAAGGGTTAACACTTGTGAAGAACTTCAGATTCTCTTTAACTAATATCATCCATTCGTCTTCCAAACAAAACGATCTTTCCTTTCAGGACTTAAATCTCACTATCCTACCTGAGCTTTGCCATCTCCTTAAGTACTTAGGTATTTTTCAGTAATTATCCTGAACTTAACACTTAGAGAAATCCTCCCTGCACCGCTTGTGCTCATTTATCAACTCTATAATTTCCTCCATGAACTTATTCTTCTGAATGCACTGAATCCAAAATTACAGCTTGGACAAGATCTCTAGTAATTTCCCTGCAAACACACTCATGTTTTTCTAGATGATATAACCTAGATAGCATATATAAGTGTATACCTTTGAAACCTTGTAGCATCGTCCAGCTTGTCTTCCAATCTGAAACTAGATACCATCTTGACAAGAAGAGATTAGAAACCCAATGAGAAGATTCAATGATTAGAACAAGCTAGAAACTCTAAAATTTCAAATTTGACCAAAAAATCAATTTGAACAGAAGTGAACCTTTGACTTTGATTTTGACCATTCAACCTTTTACTTTTAATTTGACTAGTCAATCTTTGACCAAAGATTCAAACCTGACATTTTTTCTATTTGAGAGTACCAAGAGGTGCGCTAGGCTAGGGCACACTAGGATGTCAAGGAATTAGGTCAAATTATTCACCAGAAGTGCTCGAACATAAGGGTTAGGGTTTGTTGCAGATACATTATCAAAAAACATAGTTGTAGGTGTAATTGGTGCAACGAAGCAAGGCTTGTGATATCGGGGTGACTTCGTCAGGGCTATGGGCGCTCGCTCGCAATGGAACAACACCATAAGAAAAGGAATGATATCTAAAATGCCTCACTCCCATGGATTCCTTACCCAACTCTTGTCTAGAAAGGTCATGGATTAAGGTTAAAATAAAAGAGGGTGGAAAAGAATAAACCCCATAGGTGGATCCAAATTTGTGAACCTAGGAATGTGTGTACACATTGATAGAAAAGGTTCTATTTAAAATAAATAGAATAAGGAAAATTGGTTTCTCAACCAATTTTCATAAGCTACGTACAAGGGAAAGAGAAAATATTATGTTTTCTCCCAGAGAGTCGCCATTTGTTGAGCACTCAACACACCCTAAACATTTTGTGAAGGTTTTTCTTTTTGGGTACCACTTTGGATTTTTGAGTTTAGTCAGTTGTGCAGGAACCAATGGGGTTATATGTTGATTATATTTTTCCATCGATCATATTCATCTTGGTTTGGAGTTATTCAACAAATTGAACTTTTCTCTAAGAAAACTTCACATATTAACTAAGTATACACAACTAATATTTTGAGCCACACGCCTATTATTGGTATCGATGCAATCCGAGTAGTAAAATGACCACATAACAATGATAATCGTTGATACACCATCGACACCAATGAAATACAAAAGGAAAAACACTAACATAGGCCATAACAAACCCTCGATCACCAATCGTCAATACATTTTTTGGTGTCGGTGAAATTAGAAAGAACGAATATACAAAATAGTAACAATCAACAAATCGTCGATCATTGGTTGCCGATAGATCATCGACATCAAAAATATAGGATGTTGTAATCAAGGTTCTGTCTAACGAAAATCAGCGATGCTGAAAAACAATGTTTCTCGCGTAGAGGTCAAAATCAACAACCATGTGTCTTTGTCGTGTAAGTAGTCCATATAACTCAGTCTTTTTCCCCGCGTCATATTTGTACTTCCATGTCAGCATTCCCACATCAAGATTGTATGATGTTTTTGGTCGATGTCGGAATTTTTTCCTAGATGCACCAACGAAACAATGTCAAAGTCGACCCACCGATGTTGATACACTCAATCACTATCGGTTGATACACTAGAATACCAAGATACTCATATTAGTTCAAACTTTCACCCAACGATACCAACAACCCCAGTCGATATGCGATGCACCATATCTCCCCAATACTGATTATGCTAGTAAATATGAAAAGGGCTTGGTAATTCGATGGGACACCTTCGGTTGAGATGAGACATATTTTTTGCAAATTGATGGATAAGTTAAATTTTCACGTAACCTATGACAGGACCCCATGCACCGACCAACAGTTGAAATTTTAATTCACCGATGAATTACAAAGTAACTCGCTCCTGTGTCGCCAACCTATGTTGCATTTAATCTTAGGCATGATGAAGATTCTGTAATAGATTGCACATATCGCATTTGCACTCCCGAATTGAAGACTTGATGTGACAAGGTAAGTATACATTCTCTTTAAATTTACAAGGTCATACCCAAACATGTTATTTCATTCTCAAATCACCTATTCTCCGAAGTAGAAAAAGAAGAAAGAGAAAGCGTCAAGGTGATTACAACCAACTCTCTGACTTTGATTACCATTAAGACGAGGTTAGTTTCTTGCAAGCAATAAGGTAAGCATTGTTTTTATCATTTCTTCACTTGCGATGGTGTCAATGAATATTGTCGAGGTTTTTTGGATTCTCACTATAACGTTTTTTTTTTATTTTCCACAAGAAAAATGCCTCCAAGAAAGCCAACGACCAAGCGCTCACCAAGAACGCCCAAAAGGATGGAAGCAGAGGTTGGTGAGGGGTCTACACCAGTCGCTGCAAGAGAGCTTGATTTTTCTTCAAAGGTGTAACTAGTTATCCGCACATCTACCAAAAAGGAGTTTTCCCAACCTCTGACGTTCGACGACACAAAGGAAAGGACTGGATCTAAGTTGGTGCTCCCGCATTGGGGAGATCTGTTTAACAAGATCAACCAGGAAGATTACTCATATTTTATACCACACAATGACCCAAACGTTAGGATGTTGGGTGACTAGGTATTCCCAAACATCCAACGATCATGCCTACATATGGTGGCTTGCCAAGCCCCAATTTTTCCCTGCATTGAAACCCTGGGATGGATAATTGACCACACAGATGCGATGAAATTCATAGTCAATAATGAAAATGGTGAATGTGTTGGTGTTTTTCTTCCAATAGAAGTCGAAAAATACTACAAACTCGGAGACCGAGAGGAAAGACTATATATAGAGTTTGTGGTCAAATTTTATGAGTTCCATGCCACTAGAAGGTTAATGGCCTAGTAGTGGAAAGACTACAAGAAATTCACAAACAAAAGCAACTGCTAGTACGGAACGATAAACCTTAGTATACTTATTTAATGGCTTTGATTTTCCAATTATATGGAGAAAATGATTTCTCCAAGTTTTTGGAAGCATGGATTCCCCTTGCATATAGTGTGGCAATCTCAGGGAGCAACTTCAACTAGGGAGCCATCATTTGCAAACAGTCAAGTAGTAACATATTGCAGTCCCAGACACCAAAGGATGGAGAAACACCATCTTTTCACATGGTGTCATACCTATTGGACGTGATCTGCGCAAGGAACATTTTCCCAGACATGAATCTGAGATGGCACGTTGCTGAGTTAGTGCATGTTTATTTCATCATGTTTCTAAGTTACCCGTGAATGTTTATTTCATCATTTTATTGTTTTCAGAGTAAATTACATAATTTTTTTTATTTTTACGGTAATCCCTAATATTCCCATCAGCTAACAATCCACCCAATGACACCCTTTCCCTTCTGCCTGCCTATTCCTAGTTATCAATCAATGGTTACTAGATATTTACCTTCATCTGGTAGATCGGAAATTGGTAGGAATGTTGGTGATGCAATTCCCTGCATCTGGTAGATCTAGATCAGAAATTGGCAGGAATGTTGGTGATGCAATTGGCTTCGCCTCTGTAGTCTATGTTCTATTGGATAGTAATCATTTCACCACCTGAATAACAATGGATCAGTGGCCATCTTGACCCTTCAAGACTCGAGTATTTAACACCGATTTACCAATTTGTATTAAATTGCTCAAACAGTGGTCGCCTTAACCTTTGAAGACCACAAGATACTATCGACATCTTTTCTAAGATCGAAGGGGCAATCAATTAGGATTTTTTATTTATTTATACCTGAAACGGATTGTATTTTCATATAGGAATATATCATTGATGAAAGAACATTGAATAAAAATAAATAAATTTACATTCAGGCATGCGTGCGCGGTGTTCTCTCCATTATATTTTGAGAGCATTTTTTTTGTATCAATTTTTTTTGTTGTTGGAGCGCGCGGTGTTCTCTCTATTGTATTTTGAGAACATTTTCTCGTATCATTTTTGTTGGAGTGCGCAGAGTTCTCTACGTTAGATTTTAAGCATGCAGAGTTCAAAAACTCCAAACCTGAAGTGTTGGGCCCACAGGGTGTTCGTGTTTTGCAATTCGGGAATACTTGTTTCATTTTTGTGTTGGTTGTTTGTAAACATCGAAAGCCAAACTGTGATGTGCCTCTGTTTTTTCCACATTTGGTATCAAATCCTACAGTCCATCATACTATTGCTTAGTTTAGTGAAGATAGTTCTTGTTGGTGCCCAATTTTACCCTCTTATTTTTGTGTGCGAAAGTTTACTTGATTTCTTTCAAATTTTATATAAATGGATACGTCTAGTAGTAATTCTTCTCAAGTTCAAGTTCTTGTCCTGAGCGAGAGGTCATATGAATCTTGGTATATTCTAATGATGATGATTTTGTGTTCTCAAGATTTATGAACCTATGTTATTGATGGTTATGCTGAGCTAGTTGATGTAGCAGTAGAATTGTCTCTCTCTAATGTTGACCGTGTTTTGCTGAAGGAAAACAAGAAAAAGGATAACAAGGCTCTTGGATTAATCCAACAAGTATTAAATGAATCCATTTTTATGGAGATTTCTAGTGCTGCATATTCTAAGTTGGCTGGGGACATCCTTGAAACCTGTTATCGAGGTTTGTCCAAGGTGAAGACAATTAAGTTGCAGAACTTAATAAGGGACTTCGAAAATATGAAGATGAAGGATAATGAAAGTGTCGATACTTTCATGACTCAAGTGATGAGTGTTGTGAACCATCTTAAGCAGTATGGAGATGATGTTGAAAATAACAGAGTTATTGAGAAAGTGCTGAGAAGTTTACCCAAGATGTTTGAACCTGTAGTTGTACCCATAGAGGAATTTAGAGATTTAAGTCAAATGAAAATTGATGAATTAACTGGTTCTCTTATTGCTCATGAATCTAGGATATCTAGATATGAAGAAGGATCAATGGAGCATGCTTTGAAATCCCAACTGCATGTTATTAGAGGCAAAGGCAAAGGAAAGTATTATAATTGTGGAAGAGGAGGTCAATTTTCTAGTCGAAGGGACAACATAATTGAAATAGAGTCTGAAGAGAAGTCCCAACAGAATCCTCCTAGTTTAAGAGGGAGCAACAACAAACCCTAGCAGCAAGAATATTAGAGGTATGATAAATCTAAAGTTCAATTTTATTATTGCAATAAGTGTTGGGTATGTGTTATATTCTTTGCATGTGTGTGTGCGTGGGTGCGTCAGATACGACAACTGCGTCTGACGATCCCTTCACCAGGCTCTTTCCTAGGGGGATTCGAGGGGGGGAAGGTATGCCCCCCCCTGGTTACGCACAACGTTCGGCAATGGGCGGTAGCCCGAGGCCGATGGGGTTTGGGGAAACACCCTGAAATTTGTTTTTGGGCATTTTTTGCTATTTTTAGCGGATTTGTAAATTAATCCCGGATTAAGGGATTACGGTTTTGTTATCTAAGGAATACCTAAAAACATTATATATATTGTATGGCGAATGGTGAAATTCGATATAATGAAAATAAGAAAGGTTTTCCTGGTTGAGGGTTTCCGGTATAAAATCTCTCTGTACTCTGTGTATGAGCCATTGATTAATTTCTGTATTTCTTAAGAATATATATGCATTGCTTTACTTCACAGGTTTAAAACTTACATGTGGTATCAAAGCTCATTTTTGGCTTCAGAGGGACGCCTTTGTTGCTGAGGGTTTGGCTCGGTCTTGATAGATCAAGTTTATCTTGGGTCTGTGATAAACCCAGGTTTAGTGGGAACTTCTGTAGTGGAGATTCGCGTAAAGAAAGAGGAATGGCGAGCTCATCTAGAATCAAGATAGAGAAGTTCAATGGTAAAAACTTTGAGCTATGGAAGCTCAATATGGAGGACCTTCTTGTAGACAAAGAACAATGGATCATTGTGGATCCTGGTACACAGCCT
>SNQJ01S0073808.1:44626-59962 GCA_010110895.2 Picea sitchensis | reverse complement strand
AGAAAAGGATCCAACTCTTATTTTCTGTGACAACACATCAGCAATTGCATTATCCAAGAACCACGTGTTTCACAAGAAAAGTAAACACATTGACACTCGGTTTCATTTCATACGCGAGTTAGTCAATAATGGTGACATTGCACTACAATTTTGTGGTTCTCGAGATCAACTTGCTGACATCTTCACAAAGCCCCTGGGAAAGTCAGTTTTTGACTTCCAGAGACAACACTTAGGCATAGTCAGTGTTGCTGATTGTAACTGTTGAGTCTAAGAGGGAGTGTTAAATATATTGTACCCTCAACAGTATGACCGTACACTGCGAGCTGTACTGGACAGTTGTACTTTCTATTTTCGTCTTGCTTGAGCATATATAGCTCAACCATCTTGCATTGTAACTATCTTCTGAGTTCTGT
Source organism: Picea sitchensis (assembly GCA_010110895.2). Classification (NCBI taxonomy): domain Eukaryota; kingdom Viridiplantae; phylum Streptophyta; class Pinopsida; order Pinales; family Pinaceae; genus Picea; species Picea sitchensis. Next base: position 59,549 of record SNQJ01S0073808.1, on the reverse strand, counting down.
ACTTCTTTATACATTTCAATATACTGTTTTATTCTTTCTCTCTGCATCTCTCTTTGCTTCACAATTTATCAGGCAAGCCAATTCGGCTAGGACGGTGTGAGTCGAAGCAAACCTAACCGAGAGTGTGATTGGGTCAAAGCAAACCTAACGGAGAGAGCTGGGGAAACCAGTCCTTGCATTCTAGGTTTTGATGGGTAGAATTTTTTTTTTCGATCGTGCTTTATTATTCATTGATTTTGAAAATCTTTTGCTTATCGTTCAAGGTTTTTTATTTATGGGTTTGGTATGATCTTCATATGGACATGCACATGGCCACGACTAGTCGTGATTTGTATCTAGATATGCAAATGGTGATTTGTAGATGGGCCACCATGAGCCATCCACATTGCATGGTCATGTGCCACGATTAGTCATGATTTGTATATAGGCATGCAAATTGTGATGCCAGGAGAAGCCATCCTTTGCTTTGTTTGAATTACGAAAAAAGAAGATAAAACAATTAACAATGTCATATGGCTTATATGTTTGATATGTTTTAATAAAAGAAACAAAAGTTCAAGAAAACTTTTAGTGGAGAGTAAAAAAGGCTTTTGTTTGAGAAAAGCAAGAGATTCTATTTGACACTTAACATGTCATTTAAAAGAAATTCATGTCCAAATTTTTTGTAAAAGTAATTACATTACTAAGATTATGAGATAAATGAAAATAATTTATAATATATTATAATATATTTAAACCTAACATAAATGAAAATAGCTTAGAATGTATTCGAACTTTATGATAAATATATTATGGCTTAAAAGAAATATAAAGTAAATCATTAAATTTATATGAAAAGTGAACATAAGAAAACAATGTCAAAGCTACTTTTAAGACTATCATACTAATATGCTTTCATGTATTCTATTTCTAAATAATATAAATAGAAAAAAAAAACCAATGTCAAAGCTATTTCTAAGACTATCATACTAATATGTTTTCATGTATTTTATTTCTAAATAATATAAATAGAAAAATCTTGATTATCAAATTATCTATTATTTATTTATAATCTCAAAATTAAAGGAAATAAGTTTTATTTTATCTTTCTCTTAGAGATAAGCTTTGACATCATTAAGAACACAACTATGATTAGATACCTATTGTAAATACCTATTGTATGAGAATAAGTTAAACATCATAAGAAGATAAGAGGCTTCTTAAAATTGTTTTAAACTATAACCAAAATCACTTTGTAGAATAAGAATACAGTTAAAAATATTTTTAAATCAAAATTCAAGGAGAAAATGTGGTGTGATAAAGAATTATGGGAATAAGAAAATTAAGGTATTATAAGGAGGTAAACAACCTTAATCTAGAAAATTAAAAAGATCTATTGACAAGTGTAAGGAAAAAAATAAGCATTGTTAAAATAAGAACAAATTGTCATGAGTTTCATAGTGAAACTAGCTCAATTCCTCAATTTTGAAAACACCCTGATGAAAAAGTGTGTCACCTTTGTGACACTAAAATTGTTGAAGATGAAAAACACTTTCTCTTATATTGTCTAATACCCAGATTAGACCTCAATTTCAAAATATTTGTCACACTAACGTCCTTCCTAACCTTTTAACACAACAAAACTACAAAACTATGTTGATCTATCTTTGAAAGCTTCTCTAGCACAGAAACAAAATTCTAAATAATTGCAAGTAATCTCTTACCTTGTTTAGTTTCCAAAGACAGATTCGATCTTAGTAAACACCATCATCATCAATAATAAATACAATCTATAAGAAATTATTAAATTGACATGGTCAAATTTAACTATTTTATACTACTTTATATTTGTTTTAACAAATTTTCATTCAAAATAATATAAATAAATAAAAACTTTAACTACATATAATTATGTCTAAAGAATTTCTAAATCAAAACAAAATGAATGGTGAAGTTTTCTGAAATCCCCAGAATTTAAAAAAAACTCCACACACTGTTTTGATCAAAAAATTCTTTACCCATTATAACTAACTATTAAAAAAAATTAACTTACTATAAAAAAAAAATTGCATTATGAAATACCTATAATTACTTATCAATAAATACAATCCATAAATTAATTATGATATGTCATATCATATCATAAGTGTTTCTAGATTTCTTAGGGTCTCATAAATAAAGTAAGTTTCGAGTAGAAGTAAATAAAAAATTCCACTTTATTCCATTCTATTTAAAAACATATGAACAATTTGAATATAACAACGAGTTACATATTTGAAATATTTACATGCAAATGGTGTATCGCATCTTGAATGTTGAACTTGTTACTGATATGCTCGACAATCTGCCCGACAAGTATCTCCATGTCTCAGCCATGTGGTAATGCAATTCCGCTGGTATATGTGGCCGAAATAAAGTTGGCATCCCTTCTGTCCCAATCCAAAATCATCACTGCAACATGTGCAGGATGAAGTGATACTATTTATATCACTGATATGCTCGCCTGTAATGGTTACGCGAGGCAAAGGCAATCTCTCCACCAAGGCCTGCTGTAATGGTCTGACCAATCTCTCCACCAAGGCTTCCTGTAATGGTCTGACCGTTGGGTCTTCTTGAAACACCACAACAGCTAGCGCTAAAATTTGTCTGGTCCTCCTGGTTCTGGGATTCTCTTCAAATAATCTTGTGTGGTCCACCAGGTCCTGGGACTCTCTTCCTGTATTATCATCCAGAACTTGCACTAAATTTCCCTGGGATTCTCTTCCAGTATTATCATCCAATCCAGACTCTTCAACTTCTCTCATACGTCTCCCTCCTCTTCCTTCGTCCATGTCTGTATTTCTACCTCCTCTTCCTGCGTCCATGTCTGTATTTCGAAAATTAAAAGAATGGCTAATCTACCGAGGTCGGCGTTTAATGTTTTCTATGGTAACAAAAATGATATTGAAAACGAAAAAAAAATATGTTTTCAATTTATAGTAAACCAGAACTCAAGCTATTCCATTAATAATAATAATCTGTTTTTAAGGTTACGTTTAATAATAATAATCTGTTTTTAAGGTTAGGATAGAAACATTAAATTGGTGTATTAATAAAGTGGAATTATATGTTTTTATTTAAAACAAAAATTCAATTGAATTTATCTCTAAATAATTTAGTTTTAATAATTACTATTTTTTTTTATTAACCTTTTACATATTAATGATTAAGAAACTGTGGTTTCTCCTAACAGGTCACAAGTTCAATCCAAAGGAGTAGGGTATGTATACCTATGTAGACTTTACCAATCAAATTGTTGGGAGGAGGGGGTCTCATACACCAATTTGGTGCTTGGCTTGGTCTCTCACCTTAATCTAAAGATTTATGAATTGGTCATTTTCCCGCTCCTTAAAATAATGAGAAGGAAAACAAGTGAGAGTATGTTAATAAATAATTTCCCCTTATCTTTTTTAGAAAGAGCAACAATATTTTATAGTTTATTGGATTTCATTTATTAGGTAAGGATTAAGTCTCAAGAGTGCATAAATTGAAATAACACTTTATCTTGGAGTAAGAGTTAACAATGCGTGAGGGTTTCCATAGGCATGCGAGAATGACTGACATTGTGTTTTGGGTCCCCTGCACTTTAGGATCCCGTCCACGTAGCATAGATGGGAGCCTGATTTTTTTTTATGTTTATCCTAGGTTAGCACATGTATCATGTCTACTTTTCCCTATGTGCAAGGTGCTATCCCCTAGCCTTGGTTTACACACATCGAGATTTAGCTCATTAGGTGCTTAGATGGTGTCCCCAGTTGACCTTTCCTAGGCTGATAAGGACGAACTCTGGGCTAGAGAAGGTCTCTATTTGGCCGACAAAATGTACAAGTTAATGTACAATTGCTTACGCTTCAGATCTGTCAGATTGCACCAAGCTTTAGTACCTTCTTCTCCATTTTCAAAGCTCCAATTCCAAGTGCCCACTGAGAATGTGATCCACCTTCCACCTGGTCCCCATGTGTCCTCTGGGGATGTGATCCGCTCTCCACCTAGTCCTGATCACGTGAAGAACACACGCTAGTTGGGATCACACACGAGAGATCTCCCTCGGGTAGGCTACAAAGTTAATACTTCCTGCCCCTTCTTTCCTCCTGGCTCTGGTGTTGCACATTTGCTACATCATTCGTGTTCCTCCCCTAAGAACAGGCCTACAGTTAATCAAACGAATTTACTAGTGCATAGATCTCCTCGACATGTTGGTATTATTGGCCATAATAGAACTACTGGTACTAAATCTTGACTAAACTGTAGACAAAATATCTCGAAAGTTCGTGAGTCAAAGCTGAGATATATCTTAGGTAAAGCTATTGTGATGGATAGGGTTTCCAGTCTTGCGGAGAAATCTCTTGTGCGTAAATTTTTTTACACCAAACTGAATAAATCGCAGTTGTCTAAGTGGATTTTATAATAATGGAAGCCTATCGTTGGTTATAATCCTAGATTCAGTCTGCCTTCAAACCACTAGGTGGTTTTTCATTTCTTGCCGAGAGCGATCTCCTAAAAATCTTGGGCTTTCCTTGGATTTTAAGTAAAGGTGTTTTAATGTTGAAAATATGGGCACCTGGGTTTAATCCTCTTACGGAAATTTTTACGAAAAGAATCTTCTCGATGTTGCTTCTTGACTTCCTCATCGAATAAATTTTGTCAGGATCTTTGAAGTTGTTGCAAACTCGGTTGGTAGATTTGTTTTCTTTGATGAGAAGTCTCTTCACTGGAACAACAAAAGGCTGACGTGGGTGTTAGTTGATTTGGATCTCTCCAAAGGTTTACCTGAGCATATCGATATTTCCAGTGGGGACTCACACTTTCGCGGAACCTTTCAGATGTCATTCTTGCTAGAAAACTGTACATCTTATGGCACAATGTCCAGGTTCCAAAGAACTTAGCTGTGATACAGTACTTCTCGAGACACCTCTCGCTCAAACTAAAGATTTTTTTCCAAGCCCTCTCGACAAAGACTCCTTTTTAGGTAAGATGAACTATTTATTTCCCTCTTTATTTGCAAATCTCTCCCCTGAAGAGATTCTTTATTTAAAAGAGAATGGGAGTTAGGTTTTAAAAAAAATTGGCGATTTCTAGAACGTTTTAATGAAAATGTTTGAAGACTTGGGTACTGATCATATCAACAATTCTTCAGTTGTTTCTGATGTCAATCACGAGTCTTTCTCCCTTGACCAAACACTTCCTTTATTTACCCCTGTTACTTTTACGAATGATTCTCCTCCTACCTGATCTTTGGAGACACAATTACTTAACAGGTCAGGGGCGAATTTACAAGTGGTTTCAAACACCCCCCTATTGTTTCTTCAATAATCCCTCGTGTTGATGTTGGTGTGACTCACACTTGTGTTTCTATTGTCTGTGCTTTAGATGCTACTCTTAAACTATAAACTAAAGTAACAAAACTTTTTTCCCCCACCCTTATTCCCATTACAAATTGTTTGTATTTACCTCCTCTCTCCTTAGATTGCTCCAACATGACCATCTAGAAAAAACCTAAACCTCGCCTCCCAAAGAAACCCTCCAGGGCCACTGAAGGTGGTTTGGCACAGTTTGGACTGATATCCCCTGTGGGTAGTGTTTCATATTGTTCTATTGTTTTCAACCTCCCTACTACCCTAAAATCTTACCCTAATTCGTATTCCTTCCAGGCCCTTGGAGCAAGCCAACTGTATTTTGTGTTTCCCTTATGATTTTTCTGTCCTTCAATCTTCATGGGTTTGGGGGACCTTAAAAAATAGTTGCCCTCAAATTGTTGTTGAACCAGGTGAAGCCCGATGTTGTTTTTTTGCAAGAAACACTAGTGGATGTCGAGAAAGCTAAAAGGTTATTCTTTGAGTTCCTACTGAAGTGGGATGCAGTTTATTTAAGTCCTAATGGTCGTTCGAAAGGAATTTTAAGTAGATGGAACCCGTCTTTTGCTGATTTTTGTGCTTATGGCACATCTGTAGGTATTTATTTGGAAGGAAACTTTAAACATCTGTAGGGGTTTATTTGGAAGATATAAACCCCTCAATTTTTATGCACCCTATAAAGACATAGAACTTTTATGGAAACCTATAATTGATTATGGATTACTCTGTGAAGAAGGACCGATAGTGGGAGGTGACCTAAACTTCACTCTCGTAGATCCAAAGATTTGGGGGGATCAGGCCAAAAGTGATCCCCTTGCTGATATTTTTTATAGGATGATCATTTCCTCTAGTCTAGTCGATATCCAAGCGATACGAATAACTCCTACCTGGAGGAATGGTAGAGCTGGTATAACAGGCATATCAAAAATATTGGATCGCTTCTTACTAAATGAATCTCTTATAAGAAATCATAAAAGACTTATATCCTAGGTTATAAATTCTTCCATCACAGACCACAATCTGATCTGCTTATATATGGAGATATCTTCCCTATCGAGGGCCCCTCCTTTTAAGTTCAACAATTCCTGGATTACTGATCCCGATTGTTTTTCCCTTATAAAGGAAACACTGCTTTCAATGAATTCCTGGTCTGATTCTTCTTCAATCCTTCTAATGTGAAAAACATTGACGAATCTAAAGGATACTGTGAATTTATGGCAGAGGAACAAAAAGTCACAAATGTACACAAAGCTACTACCTATTGAAGATAAAATTTCTGAACTCTTTGAGAAATGTCTGTCACAGGTAATTTCTTGGGAAGAGTTGGATTTATTAAGGAATATTAAACATAAAAATGAGAAGATTCTAGACTATGAAGAAGCCACTTAGAGGCTTAGAAGTTATACAATCTGGATGGAAAAGGGTTATAAAAATACAAAAAAATAATCATAACTATGCCACCCATAGAAGATCACATAACACTATTTGGGAAATAGTTGACGAATCTAGAATCCACAAAATAGATGAAAATGACATAAAAGAGATTGCTTATAATCATTTTAAAGATCAATACAGTGAGATAGTGATAGAAGATATTGCCAATCAAGTTAAAGTACTCCAGAATATGCCTAAGTTTTTCAATGAATCAGAAAGTGATGAACTTGGTAAATCTCTCACCTTAGAAGAATTAAAGGATACTATCAACAAAATGCCAAAGGATAAAATCACAGGCCAGATGGGTGGACCCAATAACTTTTTCATATTTTTTTTAATTTATTGGGGGACTATATACATAAGGCGACTGGAAATTCCATATGCAGAGGCTACATTCCTGTACCACTTGATGCTACTTTATTTTCTCTTATACCCAAAGTAATTAAGCCAACTACTTCTCATGACTTCAGTCCTATTGCTCTATGCAATTTTGTTTATAAAGTAATTTCCATAATTATTGCTTCAATGATGAAAGAAAAATTGGCTTCTCGTATCTCCTTTGAACAATTTGGTTTGTTTAAAGACCGTTTAATTTTTTATGATGTGGGGATTACACAAGAATGTTTGCACACTGCAAAAACTAGGAAGTTAAGTTCAATTAGTCTCAAACTAGAACTTAAAAAATCTTATGATAAAGTAAGCTAACAATTTATGCGCTTGCTATTAATACAGATCAGACTAAAATGGGAGGTGTCTCAATGGATCATGGCTTGTGTTAACTCTGTTAACATTGAATTCTTAATTAATGGATCACCTACAGATTTCTATAATAGTCATTGATGGTTTCGTTAGGGATGCCCACTTTCCCCCCTTTTATTTCTATTAGTGGTAGAATGCTTTAGTAGATGCTTCAAAAAAGTTGTAGATGATGGGAAATTTTATGGACTCAAATTCGGTACAGAAACAATAATTTCACACCTGTTCTTTGTGGATGATGTCCTAATCCTAGGAATTGGCATTCTTGATGATTTGTTGGAGTTTAAATCAATTTTAAAAATATTTTCTCTTTCCTTTGGACATCATCTTGCACAAATTATTGACCCTATTCTAGAACAAAGGATTCACGAAGCATACAACATACTTTTTATTTACATTCATAAAGGTATGAAATATTTAGGATTTTATCTAAAACCCAACAACTATAAAGTGATGGATTGGAATTGATTGATCAATAAAGTGGAGAAGAGAATAAATAATTTGACTTTCCATTGGCTTTCCTTAGGTGGCAGACTGGTATTAGCTAAATCTGTTCTTCAGAGTCTACATGTATACTCACTTAGCTTAGCCAAAATCCCTTCTTCTATTCTACACAAGATTCAATAGATTATTGAAAAATTTATATGGAGAGGTGATACAAAAAACTATAGGATTTCAACTTTGATAGTGGTAAAACATAGCAAGACCAAAGGAATCTGAAGGATGGGGTATTCAAAATATTTTTTGGTTTTCTCAATCAATAGATGAAAAATATTTTTGGAGAGGTCTCTTTGGTAAAGGAGTATGGAGTGAGCTACTTAAAAAAAATATCTAAAAGGAATAGACTTGACCTTCTAGTTGCACAAATCCGAATATAATTATCGAGTAGCATCAATTATCTGGGCCTCATTACATATTAAAAAGTGTTGGCTAGCATGGAAGATTTGGTGTGGAAAAAAGTCATTCTTGGGTGTGATCCGTTTATAGAAGATAACGGTTCCTTTAAACTCTCGAGCTCCGTAATTCAACATCTCAACAATCAACATATATACTCTTTAGCACAAGTATCCACAACAAATGATGCTAGTAATAATCAGAATTGGCTTGAGGATATCCACCTTGGTTTGACAGGGGATTTGGCTATGGAATTGAGAAATTTCCTTACATTGTTGAAAACTAGTGGAATCACTCTCAAAAATTCTAAATATAAGATAGTATGGTCATGGAAAAAGGTAGTGGGTAATGTAACAACCAATTTAGCATACCAGTCTATATCCTTCATAAACACTACATAAGACATGAGATGGTGGTAGAAATCTATATGGAAAGTGAAAATACCAATAAAAATTATATGCTCCATATGGCTATGTTTAAAGGATTGTATTCTAACTAGAGTAAATTTTAGAGAAAGAGGAGGCATTAGTCCTTCGGTATGTAGTCTCTTGTAACATATATTAAATTCGACTATGCTACCCAAGGTACCTAGTTTTAGAAGATTTATCGTGGAAAATTTTGCAACAAGGTGTTGCTTCTATAATGTTCTTGACAACACATAATTTGCATCCCATCCAAGGAAATGATATTTTGCAATGTCGTCTACCCGGGCTCCAAGCTCTAATTGTTCTGGATGACGTTGATGATGCTGAGAAAATCGAAAGTCTACTACATATGAATGCAGTGGGATGCAGGTAATATCATACTTGCGATAGAGGCATATGAGCGGTGTTTGCAAATTGATCAGACTCTGGCAATGCTGGTCAAATGAGGGTGAAGATGATAAGCTTTATATTGCACATAGGGAATGGGGTAAACGGTTATGAATCTCTATCCTCAGTACACTACTTGGGATAATCCTAAGAACCCTGAAAGATCACTAGTTATTGGTTATGTATCATCGGATTACTTCAACATTCAGTCTCATATTTCATAGAAGCGCCTCTTGCATGCCATGATTATAGAAATTACGAGGTGGTCGTTTATTCTGCAGTTGTTAAGGCACGATTCAAATGATCACTACGATTATCTCTACCTACCAAAGATAAATAAAATTACAATGCATGATCATATTAGGCACTTGGCGAGACATATCGCCAGAGAAGAATATGGTGTGCTCCCACTGCGTAAGTCACTACGACTCAGCTGCACACAAAGCATCTAGAATACTGTGACAAAGTCGGTGGGTTCTAGTATTTCATATTGATGATTTAAGAGCTTTGGCACCATTATGGCTTTCAAAGACTGAAGAAGTATGGGAGCATCGTGCTCACTGGGCAACCAACATATCGGGGGACATCTTTGGTAAGGGATAGATCAGTGAGATGTATGGTTACTCTTTCGGTGCTGCAGATGTTGGACTCCGCCATAAAATACGTGATGATTTGATGATTTATCCAGGGTATATTCCATGAAAAGGGACTGAACCTATTCTTTTACATTATGGTCTATTATTTACCGTTGGAAATTGGTCCTTTGATAAGGGAGAACATCGCAGTGATGACATTGTCTATGACTGCAATCGCCTTTTCCCTCCACCACCTTATCCCAAAGAGGTGCAAATTATGGAACCTGATTTGAACAAGAGGCGAGGCTTATTTCTTCGCATTGAAGGAATTAACACTATCAATGAAGGCCGTATGATTCACCATGAATCACATGGATGCTCAAAGCCATTTCGATCAAAATATTTGGATTTTTTGAAGAGGAGATCTTCTTCCTTGATAATACACATCGAGAATGGACACACACAAAATGCAACCAAGCAGTTGCCAACTCCAGGATTGGGAAGGACATATTATCCCAAAATTTATACACTTTTCTCCACAGAGTGCTCTCCATATTTTGATTGGCAGACTGTAGGATTTGTTCATAGTTTCCATCTGAGTGGGTAGCTAGGTCAGGTTACACGTTTTCTTAGTTGTACAGATGAGAAACTAAAGACATACAAAGGACATGATTTGGCACCTACCCATTAGGTTCCTTCAATGAGTCATCATCCCTTGACAGAGAGAGGACATCCTGTTTCAACTCCTTATGAGTATCTCATTGGTTGTGATAATGAGCTTGCAGAAATTCACACAAGGTATCCAGAAGCATGTGACAAGGTTGGTGGTGTTATTATTATGCACATTAATGATCTTCGAACTCTTGCACCATTCTGGCTTCATAAACTGAAGAAGTTAGAGCTGACAGAGCGTTGGGCAACGATAATTATTTCGGGACGTGAACCGTTCTGGCCTAACTGCATTGTGGCGTTCTGATTAAAAACGGTCGCGGTTATGTGAAAGAATTGGAGCCGCCTCCTCCAGGTCTCCCCAGGTGTCAAAACACCTGGCAGACAGAATCCGTACAGACCAGAAATGCATCATCTGTCTAAACATAGACAATGTTCCGTAAAACGACCGCCACCGGGCTCGCATACTCGGCCTTCGTCTGGTCCACCGTCGTTGTCCTCGAAGGCTTTGCAATAACTCTAGAAACGATAGACTTCTGGTTCGTGACCATATGGTCGTTGACAGAAGGCACTCGCATATTCAGACAAAAACGTGAGTTCGAGTGGCGAAGTAATGCCCAGTCGAAGGTTAAATCGGTTCCTCCTACAGGGAAGGCGTCCATAGTTGCAATAGTAGTTGGAATAGTGAGCAGGGTGCTCTTCTTACTGCAATTTGTGTCGGTTATCACATGCGTCCTTTTGTCTCTGTATGTCTATATGTGCTTCAGAAGACCTGCTTGAACTTCAACAAAAAACTATTTGATCTCAAAGGGACCGCGGAGATCCGAGTGCGTTGGATCAGGAGCCGTCGGAGAGTAGGCTTTGTAAGCCTCTACACAGAATGGTTACCACTGGAGGGTGCAATATTGTGAGTAGTCAGCCAGCATTCTCCAACGATGAAAAAAAAAAAAGCTGCTCGTTTGAACTGGCAACACTATTTCAGTCTATAGCGTGGCCACGGGTCTGCTGGTAACGGAGTTGGCAGGCCACAGAGGGTTAGTTACGACAGTCATTGTTGTACCTGTCAGTGGCCCCATGGTTAAAATTGTTTGCCAATGCTGGACATGCATCTTTGGATGCGACATTGCGTCTTTGGGACTTCAATTCTATCACGTTACTCCAAACTGTGCAGGTTGCCCATCCTGTTGTTTCTTTGGTAATTCGAGACATTTTGAGTCCATCTATTCACAATGATGCAAAGAAGCATGATGTATATGCGTTTTTGTCAGTTGAATGGAAAGAAAGGCACCATGACTAGCTTGATAACTGGGGTGGCCGTGTTATGATAACCTGACAAAAATGAAAGAAATCAATGGTCACTTAAGATGGACACGTAAACCAGAGTTTCTGGTAGTTAGCCCCTCTGGCAGTTTTGTTGGAATGCCAGACAACCATACACTTCGTATCTGGAAGTCGCCTATTGAAGACATTGAGAGCGTCAAAGAGATTAAGATAATGTTGTTGCACCATACAAAGGGCTTGTCCACCCTAGCATTTCATCCGAACGATACAATTGTTGCTGGAGGGGATGTAACTAGTAGAATTTTGATATGGAGAGGGGTTTGGCAGCATGCATTTACATCAGAAAAAAATGTTGAGAATGGTGGAAGATCCATAGAGATGTTTGGCAGCATGCATTTACATCAGAAAAAAATGTTGAGAATGGTGGAAGATCCATAGAGATGTCTAGTGTGAAGGCTCATGATGATGCAGTTTCTTTGACAACATGGCATTGGCATCAAAGTGAATGTGAAGTGAAGTTTCTTTCTTTCTCCTCCGATGGCGCTTACTTGTACTCAGGTGCAAAAGAAGGTGTTGTTGTGATATGGCAGGTAAGGATAGATCATGAACCCAATATCCAAAGCCGCAACTTCCAAGTGTCAAGGAAGGGATGACGAGGTGTCAAAATGTTTAGCGACGGTCTAATGAGCCAGCAATGCTTATGTCAGTCGTAGAGTGCCAGGAAGACAAACCGCTTCAGATTCTTGGGAGACAAAGAGTTTTATTTTTCTGTTTAAAAGACTGATGTATGTAGCACCAGGAGGGGGGGGCGCATGAGCGCAGCATTGAAAAAACTTCTTTCGAAGAGAGTTTCATTGTAATGACTGAGTTTTTGTAAACCAGACTGGAGTAATAAAGATGATTTTTGTTTGCGACTGTGAGATTCATCACAGTCGATTTCTTTCAGCATGTTTTTCTTCTTTTCAGCTGTGTTAAATCTGTTTGGACTGCATTTATGTGTTCTTTACTCGCAGTTGAAATTGTCTTTACCATCTCTTTATGTCTTCCTTAATCCATCACGACTGCATTACATTTTGTTTTCCTCTAACCGAAGTGCTTCGTTATACTTTAGTACGACCACTACTATAACGAAAGGATTTGGGTTTTCTGTAATTGTTTATTGCCTTTCCTCTGCACCAGCTATCAGYTGTGTAARACCAATCTGCATTTTCAGAACTCTKCATATATCMTTTGCTAYRTSRGCCTTTCCTTTTTCTTTCCGCTACCACATCATGATTAATCAAAACGTTGAAGGATAGACTTACTTTGCCTCACTTTCCGCAAGTTATTTAATCTCTGTTATTGTCTCTTTTCTTCRGTTTTCATTTGACTCYAGGCCCAATGGACCTTCTCCTTGGTTTAACACCCAAACTCCAAAAATCCAAGACCATCATTTACCCATAAATTTGCCCACCTTTTTCATGCTACTTAAATTCCTATTGTGACACTGTTCGAGAGATCCCTCTCGGGTTGGAAGGGGCAGCTCCCAATCCAAAGTGGTTCAAGGTTGCCTCGGGATTGATTTGTTGCGGCCCATTTCAGTTTCGAGTGTCAACATTTTTGGCGCCGCTGCTGGGGATAGAGGAAAAGGTTATCTTCCCTGGGATACGACAAAGTTCAGATCTATCTCTTGATGGTGAACAAGGGATAGGCATTAAATTGGCTGTGATCATTCACCTGGCGACTCCTTGGTTCGTAGACTCTACATGATTTTGTTGGCGACTCCACTGGTCTCAAATGTCGAGCTTGTTCGCTGCTCGAATTGCTGCAAGGTTTTCTCCTCTGGACTTTGCAGATGTTTATGGCTTTCCAAACACTGTTCCAGACATTAAAATTTGGGCAGATATCCTTCCTAAATTTGGAGAATATGAAGACGACAATCTTGGTCAACATTTGTTTGAGTTCCACAAGCTCATGGAGGAATTAAATGTACATCATGAAGATGTCCTCATGAAATTGTTTATGTTTTCATTGGAAAATGATGCTAGACTCTGGTATAAATCCTTACCCCATTCCAGTATTCCTTCATTGATATGCTTTCACACACTTTTTCATCAACACTGTAAGAGGATATACTCTGCTGAAATCCTTTTTGAAGATTGTTGTGATACAAGTCCCCTTAAGGAGGAGGAAGAAACAATAGAAATTTCCCGAGTTGATGAAAATGAACAGTATGAGGAAGAGTTGGCTCATGAAGATGTTGGATCTTGTGAACTTACTCAGGTATTTCATGGAATTTTACAAGAAGTTAGTGAACCTATTTATGATGATTTCCTGCCAAAAGATCAGATTGTAGACTCTGCCTTGTTTCATGAAAAAGATATGGTTGCCATGTTTAATGATCCTGAGCATCGTGAATCAGAACATAGAGTAGTCTTGGATGTTCTAATACCTCAGTATGATATGTTTTTCCAGGACCCTTTTGCTGATCTTTTGGATTCATTCAATGGAGGAATATGCTATGTCATGAATGTTTGGTCACAAGAATTGATGAAAGGTTTGCACATCCATGATCACTAACAGATCAGATGGGGATTGCCAACTTCCTTTTTCAGCCTGCTCGAAGAAAGTGTAAAAAAGTTTCAAGCAAGTAGGCAATTATTGGATTGGCTTCACTGACATTTTCGTATCATTTGATTCTAGAAATCTTTCAGTAGTTAGGGTAGGTGATGTATATAAATAAGCTTGACTTCAAGCATTAGATTGCAATGATAGTTTCCAATATGTTTTCAGTTCAGTTTTGAAATCCAGTATGGTTTTGTTGTAAGCATTACGACTCCATAGCCAAATGGATGAAGGCACTTGGTCTACGGTTCCTGGCACTTTCAGCAAATCACCATCCCTAGTTGGAGCCGATGTTGTAATAGATATTAAATTCGACTATGCTGCCCAAGGTACCTGGTTTTAGAAGATTTATTGTGGAAAATTTTGCAACAAGGTGTTACTTCTATAATGTTCTTGACAACACATAATTTGCATCCCGTCCAAGGAAATGATATCATCCAATGTCCTCTACCGGGGCTCCAATCTCTGATTGTTCTGGATGACGTTGATGATGCTGAGAAAATCGAAAGCCTACTAGATATGAATG
>SNQJ01S0073808.1:6775-44616 GCA_010110895.2 Picea sitchensis | reverse complement strand
TCCTTAGATCAGGGATCTTTTGATGAAACCGAGAATTCGAGCACAACTGCCTCCTAATATCGAATGATCTCCCCCTTATTCTACTCAACGGGCTAACAATTGACCCAGAATAGGGAGCGCTCCCCCAAAAGGGGTATCAGAGCATTGTAGCGCTCCTGGTGAGCCTTGGGGAAGCGCCAATGCTCTCAGGATGAGAAGCGCTCCTCCAGAAGGGCCTGAGGGGCATTATAACGCTCCTTGAAGCATGGCAGAGGAGCGCCAGTGCTTCTGCAGCTATAGTAGGGGAGCGTTCCCCTTCCAAACCAATGTTTCAGGGTCTCTTTCAGGTGTCAAGAGCTATTTTATTCCAGTAGACCAGTTCTTGACCTTCAAATTAGTCATGTGAGGTGTCATAAGTGCGTCCTTAGTGTCGTCATCATGGAATCATGTCTGAACATTGTTTGCGACACTAGTGATCAAATTGTGACACTTGCGAAAGTTGTAGGGAAGATGCGACACTTACGACGACTGATAGGGACAATGCGACACTTATCCATCTGAGCAAATTTGACGTATAACACCGAGCTCTCATACTCGGCCTTCGTCTGGTCCACCGTCATCGTCCTCGAAGGCTTCGCAACAACTCTAGAAATGATAGACTTCTGGTTCATGACCATATGGTCGTTGGCAGAAGGCACCCGCATCTTCAGACAAAAATGTGAGTTCGAGTGGCGAAGTAATGCCTAGTCGAAGGTTAAATCGGTTCCTCCTACCGAGAAGCTGTCCATAGTTGCAATAGTAGTTGGAATAGTGAGAAGGGTGCTCTTCTTACTGCAATTTGTGTCGGTTATCACATGCGTCCTTTTGTATCTGTATTTCTATATGTTCTTCAGAAGACCTGCTTGAACTTCAACAAAAAACTATTTGATCTCGAAGGGACTACGGAGATCCGAGTGCGTTGGATCAGGAGCCATCAGAGAGATGGATTTGTAAGCCTCTACAAAAAATGGTTACCACTGGAGGGTGCAATCTTGTGAGTAGTCAGCCAACATTCTCCAACGATGAAAAAAAAAAAAAGATGCTAGTTTGAACTGGCAACACTGTTTCAGTCTATAGCGTGGCCACGGGTATGCTGGTAACAAAGTTGGCAGGCCACAGAGGGTTAGTTATGACAGTCATTGTTGTACCTGTCAGTGGCCCCATGGTTAAAATTGTTTGCCAATGCTGGACATGCATATTTGGATGCGACATTGCGCCTTTGGGACTTCAATTATACCACGTTACTCCAAACTGTGCAGGTTGTCCGTCCTGTTGTTTCTTTGGTAATTCCAGACATTTTGAGTCCACCTATTCACAATGATGCAAAGAAGAATGATGTATATGCATTTCTGTCAGTTGAATGGAAAGAAAGGCACCATGACCAGCTTGATAACTGGTGTGGCCGTGTTATGATAACCTGACAAAAATGAAAGAAATAAATGGTCACTTAAGATGGACACGTAAACCAGAGTTTCTGGTAGTTAGCCCCTCTGGAAGTTTTGTTGGAATGCCAGAAAACCATACATTTCGTATCTGGAAGTCGCCTGTTGAAGACATTGAGAGAATCAAAGAGATTAAGATAATGTTGTTGTACCATACAAAGGGATTGTCTACCCTGGAATTTCATCTGAACGATACAATTGTTGTTGGAGGGGATGTAACTAGTAGAATTTTGATATGGAGAGGGGTTTGGCAGCATGCATTTACATCAGAAAAAAATGTTGAGAATGGTGGAAGATCCATAGAGATGTCTAGTGTGAAGGCTCATGATGATGCAGTTTCTTTGACAACATGGAATTGACATCAAAGTGAATGTGAAGTGAAGTTTCTGTCTTTCTCCTCCGATGGTGCTTACTTGTACTCAGGTGCAAAATAAGGTGTTGTTGTGATATGGCAGGTAAGAATAGATCATGAACCCAATATCCAAAGCCGCATATTCCAAGTGTCAAGGAAGGGATGACGAGGTTTCAAAATGTTTAGCGACGGTCTAACGAGCCAACAATGCTTCTATCAGTCGCAGAGTGCTAGGAAGACAGACCGCTTCAGATTCCTGGGAGACAAAGAGTTTTATTTTTCTGTTTAAAAGACTGATGTATGTAACACCAGGAGGGGGGGGGTGCATGAGTGCAGCACTGAAAAAAATTCTTTCGAAGAGAGTTTCATTGTAATGACCGAGTTTTTGTAAACCAAACTGGAGTAATAAAGATGATTTTTGCTTGCGACTGTGAGATTCATCACAGTCGATTTCTTTCAGCATGTTTTTCTTCTTTTCAGCTGTGTTAAATCTGTTTGGACTGCATTTATGTGTTCTTTACTCGCATTTGAAAGTGTCTTTACCATCTCTTTATGTCTTCCTTAATCCATCACGACTGCATTACATTTTGTTTTCCTCTAACCGAAGTGCTTCGTTATACTTTAGTACGACCACTACTATAACGAAAGGATTTGGGTTTTCTGTAATTGTTTATTGCCTTTCCTCTGCACCAGCTATCAGYTGTGTAARACCAATCTGCATTTTCAGAACTCTKCATATATCMTTTGCTAYRTSRGCCTTTCCTTTTTCTTTCCGCTACCACATCATGATTAATCAAAACGTTGAAGGATAGACTTACTTTGCCTCACTTTCCGCAAGTTATTTAATCTCTGTTATTGTCTCTTTTCTTCAGTTTTCATTTKACTCCATGCCCAATGGACCTTCTCCTTGGTTTAACACCCAAACTCCAAAAATCCAAGACCATCATTTACCCATAAATCTGCCCACCYTTTTCACGCTACTTAAATTCCTATTGTGACACTGTTCGAGAGATCMCTCTCGRGTTKGAAGGGGMAGCTCCCAATCCAAAGTGGTTCGAGGTTGCSTCGGGATTKATTTTTTGCAGCCCATTTCAGTTTCGAGTGTCAACATAGTCTATGTTTAATATATGAAGAGACAACTTCTCGTATTTTTCTGCATTGTCAAACTTCACAATATATATGGAAATAAATCTTATTCAACCTCAAAATCCCTGATTCATGGAGCAGTTATACTTTGGAAAGAAATATGTTTCAATGGTTCAAACAATATCCAAAGATTCAACATATCCATTTTATGGTAACCTGGGGCATATGGAAATACAAAAATAAACTATTCTTTGAAAATTCTAGACAGGACTCCAGTGTTATCACAAATACTTTTCTCACAATCAAAGAACACAATGGGGCAGGTGAAGATGAAAAAGTTGGTCACATACTAAATCCACTATACTTTGATGATAATCCTGTAGGATTATTTGATGGAGCAAATGTAGATAATTGATGTGGAATAGGATTTTTTCTCAAAATCAATACATAACACCATTACAGAGCACACTTTGCAGGTGGTCAAGGAAATAATATGAAGGCATAAATCTTGGGACTATGGGGAATCCTCTCCTTGGAAAACAGACTTTCCATAAAAGAGATGATGATAATTGGAGATTCAAAGGTTGTCATAGATTGGATAATAGGAAATTCAAATTTTAATTTGCTATATTTAGAAAATTGGAAAGACCAAATAAGAATTCTAAAATCAAGTTTTGATGGAATCAACTTTATACATGTACATAGAGCTTACAACATTGAATCAGACAAGCTCTCAAAGAAGGCATTGGACTATCCTATGGGCATAATTTATATTGAAGAAACTATTAAAGGATTTATTGTTAATCAAGACAACTATATTCTCTTTTAAAATCTAGAGAAAGAAAATATCATGTGTACTAGATGTGTCTTTTCCTTTTTGAAAAGACAAGGTTTTTAATTTTTTTAATCAACTTGAAGCTATCAGATTGAAGATAATATCCACTTTTTTGAATAGTTTATTTCCACATAAACTATCAAGAAATAGTTATGTTTTTCCAGGATCATTAGTTTTTATGATCTATATGTAAACGAAAGGTTCACTTGATTCTAATAGAGTAACAATGAAACTTTTTTTTTTCTGCATGAAAAAAAAGGGTCTCAAGAGTGCTCAAGAAATCCAAAGAGGCATAAATGTATCCAAAAGACATAGGAGGAAATGAGGGATCGGGTGTTGGTAGGACGTTTACATGTGAAGGGAATGAGTAGTGAGGAGTTGAAGAATCAGACCAATCTCAACTTTCAGCCATAGGTGGGGGCCTCTCCATGCACCTTGATCTCGGTAAAAGGATGGTTGGTTTGCGTTTTCAAGACAACCAAAGAAGAATAAGAAATATTGCACCAACATTGGAAGTGGGGATCTCAATCCCCATTCTTGAAGAAATGACATACAAAGTTTGATGTTTGGTCAATTAGTGTGGACTCTCAAGGTATGCATTCGTACTCTAGGACTACCATTTATTTTCGGGTCTAAGGAGGTGCTCGAAAAAATTGGCAAAACTTTAGGTACATTTTATGAAGTAGAATTATCCTTTCAAGACACTGGGTATTATGGCATGGCTAGAATCTTGGTAGGGTTGAAGGCGAGAAAATATCTAAGAGAGTCTATGGATATTAGAAGGGGAGTTTATCTTTTTCATCTCAATATGAACTATGAGGGATAGATTTTATATGTATACACTGCCACCACTATGGGAACCTTGTTGCATAATGCAATTATCCAAGTATGTGGAAGAGTGGGGCTCCAAGGAAACATTAGAGAAGTCCATAGACATTGGAACTATAAACAATTTATAATACAAGTAGGAAAAAAGATGTAGGGGTTCAAGTGACCTAAGATGATCTTCTATCATGAACATTGATATTAGATTCTCAGACCATAAACACTGGACAATTCAAATAATCTAACGAGAACCCAATCAGTGACAACAAGGCAATTTCAGGTAAGAATCAATAGTGTCCCTCTATGAATGAAATTATTTCCTTTATTTATGTGTTTTTTTTTTGGGACATGGGGAAATGAGGTTGGATCCAAATAACCAAAATCTATGATTTATTCGCTACCTAGTTTGTATGGTATAAAAAAAAAAAACCGATTTCCTCTCATATATATACCTAAAAATTACTTTCTAAGTTGTGTGGGTTTATTTCAAAACACATAGTGCAATCTACATGCATTCACATACTTAATTTTTAGTGCACATTTTTAGAACTATACAATGTTTTGAACTAGACATCATGCAACTATGTAAAAACAACTTTAATAACTTCATAGTTTATCAAGAATGGAACAAATGCAATAATTTGAACTTGAAAAACACCTTAGTATATTATTGGAGAAAAACAACAATCTAAATTATGATGGTGATAGTTAAAAAGTGAATATCAAAGAAAGTGTCCTAACTCCAACAAAGGATGAGATTCAATATCCCATCCCCAATATGGTCACTCTTCTATTGTGTGTAATTTGTTGCACAAGGTTGGAAATATGGATTAAAACATAAAATAAATGTCCGTGAAAATCAATATAATCTATCCCCTAGCATTAAATGGATGGAAAATTTATTGAGAAATGAGAAGAAAACCTCGAGGGAAAACTTCTCAGTGAATTAGATTTGTTATGGAGAAAGAGGGGAGGGATTTGAATAGAGAATCCTTATTACAAAGAAACTATACACAATGTGATGTAGTGAGGTCATGACCCCTTATAATATTGCAAAAATAATACAATTTCTCCATAGTTTTAGTAAACAAATTCAATTCTAGTATTAAAAAAAAAAAAAACCACATTATATAGTTTAGTTGAAAACAAGCATGAAAACACCACAATAATAAACCTCTCAGCAAAAATAACCACACAATTTTGTAATTTAATTCAAAACATGCCTAAATACCACAACAACAAATCCACACTATTTATTAAATAGATTGACTAAGCTCTATGGAATCCATTACTTTTATAGAGCCTATGCATAGGTCTATGGAATCCAAAACTATCCATGCTACACATGCCAAATCAAAGGAGAGATAAATGCCCTTTTCTCATTCAAAAAATTCATATTTACACTTGTGCACCTTGGCTCTTGTCCTTAGAACTACCCTAACTATTCAAATTCCAAATATAATGCTTCATATCCAATGGTTGACAAATTCACCATTGTCAATAAATATTCACTACATTACAATTTTTTGTGAATCTTTAATAAAAAAATAAAACAAAAGCTACACAAATGTAAGAAAATGTGCATGATAACTAATTTCTAGGGATGATCCTTACTCCCTTGGTTAGAAAATATGAGCATCTTTCTCACAAGATTGTTGATAAATAAACAAAAACTGAATTGATTCTTATTTTATTTATTTTCTTATTTCACCTCATCCAAAATGTGAACCACTCATCATTTGACACTCTCCATTTAACATATTTCTCTGTATCATTTGTAATATGCACCTTTTCACTTTTCAATTGTAGACAGCTCATATCCATACTCAACTTTTCCATCTTCCCACTTAGTTTACCTTCATCATAATTACCATCATCTTTTCTACCACTTGTTGTAACTCATCCACTTATGGAAACTACTAAAAATATTTCCCAATGGGGGTCATTAAGGCTCAAAATTCTCTCTCTCATTGGTGCTTATTTCCTTCTCAACCTCCCTCTTCTTCACCATTACCACTATCTCAATGAACTCCAACAATGATTTCTATTCAAGAATATCCTCTTTTGCTTTTCTTTACTGCAACAACTCCTCTGCTACAATCATGTTTAACTCAATGTTTCTCTACTTCATCTCCCCTCGTTTGTAGCATCTCTTCCTACCGCACCTTTATTTGGTTTTCTCCACTTTCTTTTCTATTTTTGCACATTCCACTTCACATAAAACAAAGACATCACATAAAACATTATGGGAATCCAACATTCTCATTTTCATCACTTTCATTATTATGTCTACAATAACATCATCTCCTTGCATCTCCACTACTGCAAGACCATTCTCTTATACAATACCTCCTTTTGTTGCAACACCACTCACTATTGCAACATCTCTCCTTTGCAAATATTATACTGCAATACTACTCATCTCTACAAAATTTCTTCTTTTTGCATCACCCAATGTTGCATAAATATCTTTGGTTTGCACATACACTCTCTTGAGTAGATTGCTACTCTTTATTACTTCTTGAGTTCATTGCAAAATTCCTTTACCTAAATATTTTCCTTATATTATTTCACTACAAATCTATCTTTCCTTTAGTTTAGCATGCTATTATGAGTTTCACGCACATTATCCTCATCATTTTTCAACATGCACCCCACTTTCACAATCAACACTCTTTGCAACGACTTAGGAGAATTTATTTTTCTTGTTCCTCTCAGTACTCACTCTTTATGCTTTCTCTTCATCAACACCTTCTCAATTCTTAGGGCCAAATGATAAGACTCTTAAAATCACCACATATGCTTTGTAGTTGTCGTCCTTTTAATGGACAACTTCAATCCATCCAAAAACTAATCATCTTTTCCTCACTATCTCATACAAAACTAGCTTTTATGGCCATGCTACAAAATTCTTCAAAATAATTATTTATGCATATATCATTCTGCTCTAACTTCTATAACCTTCTATGCATCTTCAAATTATACTCACAATTTACAAACTTACCTCCTAACTCAATGAAAATCTTTTCTCAATGTCGGATATCATCTTTTCCTCTCCATATTTTGTCCATCTTCAACAACTTCCACCATGAACATGCATAATTTCTCACTATTCTCCATCCGTTATTAAATATCTTGGGGTATTCAACTCCATGGCAATCAAAATATTTCTACAAGCCTTCAATCCACTCCATTAATCTCTATGTTTTTTTTAATTTTAGAAAACTATATCATCTCCATCTCCAATTGGTGTTACTCAATGCTCTATACATCTTCTTCATCACTCTCATATTCACTATATTTTCCTTTTGGAAATCTTACTTATTGACTCAATTGCATTGCTTCCATATTCTTCATCATCTTCTACAACATTGTTGCAATTTGTTTTCTTATCACCATTCTATTTTCTTGAATACCTCATTCTCGATGACCTCTACCTAATGCTCTTTAAGATTGGAGTTGTATATCCTCTTTCAATATTTAATCAATCCAACCATTGGAGACATTATTCATTCACCTCTCAAATAACCTAAGTACCATCATACCATCATTGGATTCATCTACACTTTTTCTCTTTTTATTGCAAATGATGTTTCCTAGAATCCTCCTTTTTTTCATGGTAACAATTATACTYATCTCTCCTCTTTTTCGTTGGAATTGTCCCAATCTCTCATGATTTTACTTTYTGTAAGGGCCACTTGATGCAAAGAGGCTKMCATGGATTTGAAATGKATCCAAACCAATGAATGGGTAATAATTAGTACCTTCAATACAACTCAACTAACGAAGGTTACAAAAGCTATGTAAAAAAATGCAACTATAAAGTTGAATAAGAAAAAAACGAATATGAGGGGAAAAGTAAAATGAAAATGAAACAAAATAAAATAGGAGAGAAGGATAAGGAATGGGAAATGAAAGGTAATCCTATTGACATTCCCATTATCCCATCTCTCTGTATTTCCTCATGCTTATTTATTCTCAAATGGTCTTTTTGCCAAGGAGACGAGGATGGATAGAGAGCCAAGAAATCAGTGTAACTAGATATTGCTAAAATAGATTGAGCCCCATTCGAAGTTGGTTTTCCCATTTGCGTTTCTAGGGTAAATATGGTGTCCATTGTGTCTTGAATTTATTTAGTTTTCATTGTGATTGTGCTTCTTGGAATCATGTTTTAGTTTTGGTTTTAATGACTAGTGATGAATATTGAGAATGTAAGTGAGGGATATGCGAATAATCTTGTGGATTTACTTCGTTAATGATTTTCCTTGTCTACTAGAGAATATAAAAACTCTAGTTATACCACAATATGATGCAATTATACTTCCATATATTGAAAATTGTCATATGCGATCTCTTGCACCTTTGTAGGAGTTTCTATTTTGGTTTAATTCAAGTTGTTGGGTGAATTTCTCTTTCCTACAGGATCAAAATTCCCCCACACTCTGTACTCTCACTCACCTAGTCAATTTTTATCATTGATGAGAAAAATTTGACTATGATTACATATTCTTGGATGAATTTACAACCCCCTAGGTGAATTTACTTCTGATTGGGTGAATTTATATCTCACTGGGAATTTTAATGAGTGGCTAGGAATTTTAATGGGTGGTTGGACATTTAAATCAATGGCTAGGAGTTTAATGAGTGGCTAGCTATTTTAATGAGAGGATGGACATTTCAATTGTTTTTTAGATGTTTTAATGAGTGGATAGATGTTTTAATGAGTTGTTGGGAATATTACATTTCCTTCAAACATAGAATACCATGCAACATCCTCTTAGAAAGTAATAGGTATGCGCTCTCATGAGTCATGGTAAAAGGTGGAACTCAAATCCTTTCAAACTTTCCAAGTGCATTCATTCTTGTTGGTTTGATAAATTAAAACATTACCCATTGAATTTGTAAATATCTAGATACAATCTATGTAGAATGAGATGTAATTTCAATAGCAAAAGAAACATGCATTGTTGTTCTAGAACATTCAAAATAATAACAAAAGTGGGTTCTTTTGTTAATTAAAATATCTTGTGGACATGGGAATGTTCACAACTTTCAGTTACTAAAAATGTGCAAAACAATCATGGGGATTTCAAATGGGCGAAGGTATTTGCCTTGTTTATGAGTTTATATGTGTTTTAGAGATTCAC
Organism: Picea sitchensis; assembly: GCA_010110895.2. Taxonomy (NCBI): domain Eukaryota; kingdom Viridiplantae; phylum Streptophyta; class Pinopsida; order Pinales; family Pinaceae; genus Picea; species Picea sitchensis. The sequence goes on along the minus strand of SNQJ01S0073808.1, from coordinate 34,911 downwards.
ATATGTGTTAAATATTTGGTGAGAAGTATTGTTGTGAAATGGGGATTGATAAAGTTTTGTTGGAAAGTTATTCCTTCCATGAATGAACTCTCTAGATCCTATAATTGTTCCATCTGACCTATTTTTAGCATTATCTTTGAAATGATAGTGGGATAGTGAGCATTCAAACTAGAAGAACCTTGAAATCAACTTGAAGATAGAGTAGATTTGTTGGCTACCGCAAGTGAGGAACCTACAAGTTAACCCATCAAAAGAAAATTACATATTGATGTTCTCTAGAGGGATATAACATAGAGTATATTACAACGGGTTGTTTACATTGCTTACACAAAGAAGAGAAAGATCACTTGAAGGAGAAGGTCCAAACTTTGTTCCACAAGAGGATGGTAGAGATGGAGAAGCCCCTTGAAACCTCTTCTGATATGAAAATATTAAGTTATAAAGTTGGTCATTAGTTCTTCATTGATAACTAATCTTTTTTAGTTTCCAAGATCTTTAATTTGACAATGCACTTCACATTGTTTTTTTATTGCTTTTTTTAACTAAAATTTTAACTTGTGAAAGTTTGTGTACTTTTAGAGCATACAGATATTAATGAAAAATACATAAAATAATAATGGAGAAAATGAATAAATAAGAATTGCAAAATTGAAGAAGAATAGAAAAAAAGAAGAGGTAAACACAATGTTGTTGATGGAGTTCACCCCTCCTGGGCTACATCTATGAGTCCACTTCCAATGTGAGTGATTGCTTCATTATTGATGTCAAATGATACAATTACATCCAAAATTGATGTCAAAGTGCATACAATTTTGTCTCCAACTCTGCTACAAGGATCTGTCTCAATGACACAATATCTCCCACTCTTGGGCTGCCAAAATTAGGCCTAAATCCCACTTCTCCAATATCTTTTATGTAGGAAATATCTTTTCATTTTACATAGGATTTCCTCCCAAAATTCCACTCTCCTCATGGAAAAGATTCCTTTGTTTAACAACAAAGGGTACATGATTAATTTTAGATTGGATCCACTGTAAATGGGATTTTGGAATATTTGGTTTATAACCAAACATTTTATAATATCCAAAAAATATTATGTTTAACCATAGAATATATGGTATATCCAACAAAATATTGTAATAACCATACAAATATTATCCACCATATATATGTGAACCCACTTTTTCTGTCTATGAGATATATGGTATATAATAGTACCAAATGAATAGTATAATGACCACAAACCATGTATGGTCATCCCATCTTTTATGGGATTGATCCACCTTTTAAGTAATATATATGTGTGTGTGTCGGGTTGGGGGGTATGTTTGAATTGGTTTTTATGCCATATGGAATATAAATATACAATAAAATATCGACCCAAATCATGTGTGTGTATATATATATAGGGTTATAAACAATCATGCATGCTAATAAATGGGTGGAATTCGTCGGTCTTACCCCAATGCATATTGTGTTGTGCATTCACCCAAATATCCATTCAAATAAGATATTTCTCGCATGGATTTAGAAATTGTAATATAGCTCGATCGATGGGGTCCTTTGACATGGATATGATATATCCAAAGTTCAATTTCTCTGGTGCTGGTTATCCAACAAAATTTGGATCTCATCCTTATTGATCAATTCTAGGGTTCCACGTGGCACCACTGGACTGGTCCATGTTTCACTAAGGGATTGGCCCATGTGTGACCTTGTAAACCTACCACTTGTCTTCACTGCAGCCTCCCACATGCCTGGATATTAACTTGCCATGTGTCGCATCCAGAATGTGCCATGTGTCTCCACCAGAGCATGCCATGTGTCCCTATCGTGTTGACTTTTTCCATAGTGGTCAAAATATTAAGAATGTCATAACTCTTCATACTGAGTCAGATTGAGGAGAAATTTTCACCATTGGAAATATCTTGCTAATCTCTATGCAATGGTACCATTCTCATCAACATTTGAAAGTCTTCATTTTTGAGTGATCACAGATCATCCTTGATCATCTTCCAACCTTCCACCATTACTAAATAAGAAGTTTGAAGAATGCCAAGTCTCCCTCACTCTAGCCATGATATATTGGGAAAAACAAAAAGCACATCTTGTACACTTGGGAGAGAAGGTCATCTAGTTGGATAACTRGAAAGAAGATAGGCTCACTAAAATGAAGACTCAACTACAACAATAGTTGGAAGAGAAAGAGGAGGCCTTGGTAAGGCTCCAAGACATTGTCCAAGAGAAGTGAGAAGTAGGGCCACCTTCCATTTCTAGTTCATTATCCAACACCATGACAAAGACCACTTTGGTAATCTCACATTCATTGAAAATTTGTCAATAACATCTTGGTGAATTTCAAAATCATAGCAAGGACATTGGTTCTGGGCTATTAAGGAAGATGGGCTATGTTGGACAAGGGTTAGGAAAGAGGAGACAAGGCATGTTGAGCCCCATTGTTTCCACACCATCGGTCAAGAATGAAGGTCTACAATTCAATAGAATAAGCTAAAATCTTCTAACAATGAATACCATTTTTGTAAAGGGTACAGGCATGCTAGAGTTGGTCTGCTTATTAGGAGAAGGAGCAGTGATGGTAAGTGAAGTTGGATGCCCACTACCACCTCAACCTTGATATGGAATATTGAAGGAGGGTAGCCATGAGAAGAGATCATAGACTCAACCTAGACCTGCACTGATAGAAAGTGACAAGAATTTCATTCAGAGAAAGAAGAAGAAGAAGACTAGGAGGTCTACCTCAAACAAAACATTCCATGTTTTTCAATGTTGCAAGAAGAGAGGCCATAATGATTTTTCTATTGGTATGCATAGGCATGCTCATTATCTCGGTAGAAAGGATATACTAAGGAATCTTTCGAGGAGAATAAATACATATTCCATAGTATTGATTATTTTAAGAAGAAGAAGAAGTAAAATATGACTTCTCCAACATAGTAAAGAACTCAGAGACACAAGAAGAAAATGATTATCTCTAACAGTCCATACAATAGTGCCAAGATATTTTTCCACTACTGCGCGTTAAGTGGAAAATGGGAAGGAATGTGTTGGCGACTTCATTTAGAGATTAACCCTGGAAACCACATAACCAAGAGAAGAGTTTGGAGAGTGGAGGTCATAGAATATGAAGAGTATCCTTAATATCCAATCCAAGAACAAGAAGTTGTCCAAGGAGAGATGGAAGTATAGGAGGGAAAAAACACAAACAATATGGACCATGGATTGATGCCAAGGGAAACCACATTCCCACAATTGTTTTTGATCTTGCATAAGAAGAATCTATTCTTGAAGATGTGTGAAAGATTGGTGCACAGAGGCCAATGGAATTTTTGAGGATTTCTGGACAACTCCATGATGCCCTTGAAAGCATGTGAAAGCAATAGAGAATTGTTTCCATGCCAAGAAGCAACTGAACCTATCAAGATAATACATCAACACATTATCTTGAGGAGTTTTTATGTGATGGTAGTGTGTTAGTATCACACTGAAAAAAAACACCAACACTTCACTTGGCTTCATTACTACCAAGATGGACCATCTCCAAGACACAAAGAGAGATGGGAATACGTTTTGAGTCTAGAGTTTAGATTTGGAGATTTTTGTTATAGCAAGATTTGCCTCAACATTGCTATCTTGCACATAGGGCCTTTTTCCATTTCCCTATGCAGACATATCATTCCATTTTGATGAATACAGAGCTAAAAATGAACCTTTTTCCACATATACGCTCCCTATCTACTATACAAGATGCGTATACTCTTGTTGATCCACTACAACCTATGTACATCGAGATTTGTGCCAGAAAATACAAAATGAAGTCGGGTTTCCATGTCACAATAAGAGATCTCTGATCCTTGGCCTTCCATATACTGGAAACGTTCTGACTTAGCCCTTCAGTTGCATCCTGAAGGCTATAAGAGAAAAATTTTGACCTATGGAAAAAGAGGAGAAAGCATTCAACTTTGAGAGCAAAGTTACTCTGGAGAAATTGCTTCATATTGATTCTACATCCCTCTATCCCTCAAGTCTAAACATAGTGTTCAGACCCCAAGCTATTTCCCTATTGTTGAGAGGACCTCATTGCCTCTTTCCTATGAGATTTCCTTTAGTGGAGGATTGAAGTGGTGGAGACCCAGTTGGAAGGAACTTGGTTTCTTAGTTTTGAACTGTACTGACATGGAAGTCTGTATTGTTGTCACTTATCTTGATCAATTATTAATAGAAATACTCCTTTCCCTTCCTATTGATATCTTACAAATATATGATTATTATCCATGGGCGTATTTATAATGTTTATTAATGGATTATGCTATTTGATGTTCTAACCCCTTTTATATTATCGATGTATACTTTCTCTACTATTTACATCGAGAAGCCTAGGCATCTCAGACGTAAACCGAAATTCATTTGCAGGACTTGCGAAGGAAGTCACCTTACTTGTTTGTGCCTAGTTACTGCAGGGATACCAGAAGCATGGGACTCACCCAAAATCCTTTTGGATTCTAAAGCCTCGATGGTTTCTCCTCACACCACTTCTCCCTTTATTGTCTCGATTGTTCCATCGATGCAATTTTCTCCTGACCTCACCCCCTTTTTCGAGGGGGAGGCGTCTCTTTCCCCCATTACTATACACCCCCTTCAACCTATATTTGAAGAAGTGACCACACCAGTGAAATATATAGTCAACCCCACTCTCCCTTAAGAGAGTGATGCACCTTCCAGTCATGTCATCAACATTCCAAATCCTCCCCCTTCTGAAAAAGAGATATTTTTTATTCCCCTGAATGTTCTTCCTTGAAGTTCTGACGAAGTCCCCTTCGATTGGGATGACCTGATGGGGCATCCCATACCCCCACCTATGTATTTTCCACAAAGATACATTATTTGAACCATAACAAAGACTATGTCCTCTATTATCACTTTCTCCTCCTCGACTTGGAGAGCCTTGGGTTTTCCCAAGCTTTTGTTAGCTATCCATGAGATACTGACTTTCCGCAGAAGACTGAGACAAGAGCCTTGGCCTCCCCTTTTACATGTTGATTAAGACAGAAAAATGGGTCTCAGTTAAGATATTTTCCAACTCATCTAAAAACTGAAAACATATTTGAGTGATTTGTCCCTTTCACACTTGTTAAAATTGGATTTGAAAGATCACGAGTCTCATTTAAGCTCTTTTCCAACTCACTATCAAAAATAGAAAAGATTGTTGAGTGAACTTCTCTTTTTCACACTCGTAAATTGGATTTGAAAAGACGTCTATTTGGAACAAGTTTTCCCCTTTTTCACACCAAGTAGACTAAAAGATATAAAAAAAGGACATTTTTTGGCGTTAATTTGTGATTGCATCTCATGTCGTCGCTTACAGTATTGAGCTTTTAGTTGGTTCTCACTTTGCATTATAAACTGTCACCTAAGCAGTTTTGAATCCTCGACCAAGCAGAGCCTTGTTTATATCCTTCACAATTTGACACCCTATACCCTGGAGGGAACATCACCCCGAGTGTCCATCTGCTGCATGCATTCCCTTGCATTAAGCATAGGTACGTTCCACTACTAGAACTAGTTTTTCTTACTTGTGACACTCATTCCCTCCTTTGTATCATAAGATTCATTTGTTATGAAAAAACAAAAAAAAGACAAGTGGGAAGGGAGTACTATATTTTAATTGGCAATAGTCGTGTCGCCTTTGAACGGAGAACAAAGTTATTGATTCCTTATGTCATCATAATTTTGGGTTTAGCATGGCCTTAGGAAGTTGATCTCTCTACAAAGTTTTCTCTACTGATTGGTTACTCTTCTAGTCCCTATAGAGAACATTATGGATGCATCTTGCATCTAATTGTCACATCATTGATTCTATGCTACCGGATTCCACCATATGTCTCATGCTCTTTTTCAAAGGAAGTCTATCAACCTATGTTGACCACTCCTCAGAAATATTGACTTTGCATGTCGTCCATACCCTCAGTTTGTCTCAGAATCACATGATACTTTGGTCTTATCATGCACCCTGGACCTACTTAAATCATTTGTAGGTCACCTTGAACCCAACAATCAACATTTCATCATTGGTCGTTGACTGGGTGGTTTCCCTTATGTTCGACGGCAAGACATCTATTCACACTTTGGGATTTATGTAGTGTCTTGGATTCCATTAGCCTTAATGGTGGTTTCCATGCCTTTGTCAACAGTTTTTCATCATTGGCTGCTATTTAGAGGGTCTTTTTCATTTGCATTTGGCACACGCAAAAGATGCACAGGGTCGTTGGTTCGTGAACATGTTCTTCGTTCGATCTCCACCAAATCATGAAGCTCCTGCTTTGTTCCTCGTGATGACTGATGAGAGATGCCTCAATTCTCTCCTTTCAGTGGGTCTCTTTCCATCGACTTTAGCTCGTTTATTCTAGATATGGGACCTAGAGTTTTATGAGTACCTTGAGGCTTGCAGTCATTAGTGGCAGGTTCTCTCGCCATTGACAGATGGGAATACATCAATGTCTTCTGATCAATGGATTTCTCAAGTGTTCGACATCAACTCCTTTTTAATGCTTGTAGGAATGTACTCAGTGCCTTTATACCTACTTTCATTATTGGTAGGTTGTCTCGCATTTGTTAATGGTATACCTCAATGATCGGTAATCAAATGGTGTCTCATCGTGTTCAACCTCAACTCCTTTATTCACATGATATTGACTTGCACCCTTGGTGGATAGTGTAGAAGACTTGAAGACATCACTATGTGGCCAAAGATTTCTTGAGATGTTCCTTCCCTTTCATTGGACCAACACATATTTGACTTCAGTGATCATGGGAGATCATATTGTACTCCATAGTATACATATATCTTCAGATTGATTTTGAGACTAGTTTCACTGGGCCTTGTTCATGACTATGAAAACTTTTGGCATGTAACCACATTTGTATTTTCCTATTCATTGCCATGAACACTTAGTTTATATATTTTCCACATGGATCTACATTGTATTCTTGGGAGCTATGTATGCAAAGTCAGTACATAATGTAATGAGTAATTGAGTTCATCCAGCTGGTTCTCTACCACTCCACTTCTAGGTTATTTATAATGTATTTTGGCCATCGTAGATACTCCTATGATCTCACACATTAGGGGGCATCTGTTATAGCAAGATTTGCCTCACCATTGTTATCTTGTATAGAGGGCCTTTTTCCATTTCCCTATGTAGACTTATCATCCCCTTTTGATGAATCTAGAGCTAAAAATATACATTTTTCCACATATACGCTCCCTATCTACTATGCAAGATGTGTATACGCTTGTTGATCCACTACAACCCATGTACATCGAGATTTGTGCCAAAAAATAAAAAATGAGGTCAGGTTTCCATGTCACGACAGGAGATCTCTGATCCTTGGCCTTCCATATACTAGAAATGTTCCGACTCAGCCCTTTAGTTGCATCCTGAAGGCGATAAGAGAACAATTTTGACCTATGGAAAAAGAGGAGAAAGCATTCAACTTTGAGAGAAAATTTACTCTGGAGAAATTGCTTCATATTGAGTCTACATCCCTCTGTCCCTCAAGTCTGAACACAGTGTTCAACCCCCAAGATCTTTCCCTATTGTTGAGAGGACCTCATTGCTTCTTTCCTATGAGATTTCCTTTGGTGGAGGATTGAAGTGGTGGAGACCCAGTTGGAAGGAAATTGGTTTCCTAGTTTTAAACCATGTCGACACGGAATTCTATATCATTGTCACTTTTTCTCATCAATTATTAATAGAAATACTCCTTTCCCATCCTATTGATATCTTGCAAATATATGATTATTATCCATGGGCATGTTTGTAATGTTTATTAATGGACTATKCTATCTGACGTGCTAACCCCTTTTATATTATCACTATATACTTACTCTACTTGTTTGTTGAGAACTTCTTACAGGTATAAAGCTTTGGGTCAAAGTGCTCAATGGTGGAACATCATCACACGTTGGATTGAGGTAGGTCTATTTCTTATATTGCACACTAGTTTATATAGGATATGTTGGAATTGAGTTGATTTCCGTAGTCATACCTGTCTATTGTGGTTTACCCTTGTCCATAGAGAGTTTTTCCCTTGTAACAATTTCTTAGTGCTAAGAGTCAATGATGAAAATTCTACATTTTGGGACAAAGTTAGCTAACAAACAAAGCTAGATCCATAGCCAAGGATTAAAACTAGTAGCCAGAACCATAAGATAGATCCATGGGTAGGGACTAGAGCTAGTATCTAGAGGAATATTCATAGTTTTTGGTAGGAGACATTGTCAGATCCATGTTCCAGAGAAGTAGACATAAAACATATTGATCCAAATGGGCTTCCTTGGGATTTTAGTGACCAAAAATCCTCTCAATGGGGAGATGTGATCCAAAGTGGATCCAAACCAATGAATGGGTAAGGCTTAGTACCTTCAATCCAATTTAGAAATTAATGAAGGTTAAGAAATCTATGTAAATAAATGCAATTGTAAAGTTAAATAAGAAAAAAATGAATGTGAGAGGAAAAATGAAAATAAAATAAAATAGGAGAGAAGGATAAGGAATGAGAAATGAAAGGTCAACCTATTGTCCTTGTCATTACCCCAAATCTCCCTATTTCCTCATGATTATTCATTCTCAAAGGGTCTTTTGACCAAGGAGATGAGGATGGATAGAGAGCCAACAAAGCATTGTAACCATAGATTGTTGAAATAGATTGAGCCCCATTCGAAGATGGTTTTCCCATTTGGGTTTCCAGGGTAAATATGGTGTTGATTGTGTCTTGAATTTCTTTAAGTTTTCATTGTGATTTTGCAATCATTTTTTTGTTTTTGTTTTAATGGCTTCCAATGAATAGAGAGAATGAAAGTGAGAGGGATATGCGAATAAAATTGTGGATTTACTTCATTAATGGTTTTCCTTGTCTAACAAAGAATATAACAACTTTATTTCTACCACCATAGGATGCATTTCCAAAACTAGAGATTTATGGTTGTTATCTTAGATCCATTGCCCCTTTGTATAAGTTTCTATTTTGGTTTAATTCAGGCTATTGGGTGAACTTCTCTTTCCTATAGGCTCAAAATCCCCCCACACTCTGCAATTTCACTTGTATGGTTGTTTTTTATAATTACTAGGAAAATCCAAACTATGATTACATATCCTTGGATGAATTTACATCCCCCTAGGAAAATTTACTTTTTCTTGGGTGAATTTATATCTCTCCAGTCATTTTAATGAGTGTTTGGATGTTTTAATCAATTATTAGTCATTTTAGTGACTGGTTAGATGTTTTAATTAGCTGTTGTGCATTTTAATGAGTGGCTTGATATTTTAATCAGTTGTTGGGTGTTTTAATGAGTGGATGGATGTTTTAATCTGAATTTCCTACTCTATATATGTAAATAGTTTTTGAATTTTGTTAATGAGACAATTCTAGAGATTTCTGTAAGTATTTATTTCACCAAGAGTACACAGTTTCAAGGATATTTCTTCAAAACATTGTTACACTTGAATTTTTTGTCTGCTAAAGAATCAAATGTATATTAACTTACTATAATTAGCCATATTTTTGAAAAAAATCTCATTTTTTTAAGGCATTCTAAAGAAGTTTCTCTTGAAACTATTCACCAATGTATAAGGAAGTGATACCATAATTATCAAGCCTAGAGGTCTCTCATACAATTTTTCCAAGAAACCGGAGTAAGTGAGTCAAGTGTCTTTATCAAAGAGTAACAAAGAGGGCTAATTAGTGGTTAGTCATGGAAACATCACTATAACTACAAAAGAAGAAAGTGAGTTGAGCCTAGAGATACCTCTCTGTTCTTTCTCAATGGTACCATCCAGTACACACTAAATAACTTGATTATATCATATCTTTACATAGGCCACGTCCTCTTAAGTACCCCTTACATCAGGACAATCACTAAGTAATATAACAAAAATTCATCCTCTAACATAAATACCATCCCAATTGAAAAAAGAAAGAAAAAGTTGTTTTTAGAGTTGTCCCCCCATATTCTTGAATAAAGAAATCTTATACTAAAATCTTAAAAGATAGAGGGCCAGTCTTTGAGGGTGTAAGAGGCTAACCCACCGGGATACTTAAAAACTCTACTGGAAGCGGGTACCGACCTGTGGTATGACTAGGTAAACCCATCAAAGTACTGAACAAGTTTGTTGGCAGGGGGGCATTCTACCTAGCAAGGATGGTAATTTGAAAAATAAATAAATAATAAATTTAAGCTTGTCCTGATGTACGACATTACTTGAAGAAAAAGTTGATATGAAGTATGTGTGGTTAAGCTAAGGTTAATGAACTCCATAGACTTTCCATTGGGAAATAACTCTAAGACTATATTGAAACTCTCTTGCCTACCTCTTTTTATCTATATATTCTCTTATCCTATAGGTGGGGCCATCTTCTAACGGTCTCGTCAGACCAATCTGTGAAATTTATCTTTACACTTGACATACTATAAATCTTCGGCTATTGAGGGAACTGACTGGTTTCCTATAATTTTGATTGTGAGGTGTCATAATACTTAGGTGTGGGGGAGGAGTTCATGAGCTGACAAATCATCATTGCCTAGAGATATAAATCTTTGCAAGAGTTTTTGTATTATTTCCATGATACATGTTATTACATTAATAGTCATCTTATTTTTGAAGTGTTAAACTCTTGTGTGATATAAATTACTGAACATATACTTAACATATCACTCTTTATCGTCTTACCTTTCATTACAAGTTGTACATTGTAGGATTGAAAAGTACATGTTTTATCCTTGTTATAACCTAATCATTGTAGGTTTGAAATTATATTTCATATGCAAGAGGATTGAGTGAGCATGGTGGAAAAATCAACAACAATGGAGCATTTTGCCTCTGCTCATTAACCACTGTGATTGTCAAAAACATTTCAAATTTGTAGGCTATCCATTACAAGAGGTGAAGATGTATTTAACACAGAGGTGTCGTATGAAGTGTCGTATGAGGTACCGAACAAAGTACCATATGAATTACACACCAATAACTATCCTAAATTCCAGGTAACTAGGAATCAATGACATTCAATTGAATTCGTTGTAGGAAATTTATTGAAGATGCTTTAATATGTTCATGATCAAATGTCCAAGTCAAAAGACTTGGACATTGATCTAACTGTGCATCATTACATTTTCCCCCAAAAACGAGCCTTCGAATTCAAAATTGTCCACACATGGAAGCTCGTGCACACATGTGTGCAACCAAATCCACCATAGGAACATTCAAATTCAGGTAGGGTAAACTTTATCTCAATATTCCCTTACCATTTTCTTTGCCCTGCGTTAAGAAATCTTGCCCAACCTCTGCCATTTCTTCCCCTGTTTGAATTATGCTCGGCCTATGCCCAATTTGCAACATCTCTTGGTTCGATTGCACCCTTTCCTGGTGAATTTAGCCTCTGTCACAATACCCAAGAGGTATGAACCCTCTTCATATGCAAATATTTTTTCCATTCCTGAGTTTGCACAATGCACAAAAGTGTTTTTGTGTGAAGGCTGGGGGCCATTTTTGTCTAACTTGCAGGGCCACGATGACGACCACTCCATGAAATTTACCCTCGGTTTCGATGGGAAGGTAGAACACATGGGGTATATTTTCATTGAGGTCTCAGAAGAGTCAATTATTGCAACCATGAAGCTTCCAAGAATGGGAGATAGATGGTTCAAAAACCACCAGCTCCCATGCTCAAGTTATAACAGGGTTTTTAAGCCCGAATTCCATAACATTTCAGGAGCAAAAGGATATTCTAGGGAGTCGATAAAGGAGGAATTGATCAACCCTCTCATCATAATCATGAGTTTGATTACACATGAAGGTAGATATTCCACTTTCAAAGCTTGTCATTTCAGATTGCTAGCTTATTTTCAGTTCAACAAACTTTTGAACTTCCATTTCTATTTTCTGAAAATCTTGGAGAATATGTCCTCTCAAGTGAGGAAGAATGTGAATAACCCCCACAACAGTCTCTTTCACCATGGATTTATCAAAATCCTTGTTATATCCGAATTAGAGAAACAACGAAAAACTTGGGATGCATTTATCTATCGATTTGCAAACTCTCACTTGACGATTAAGACCGAAAAAAATCCACTTAGCCTAAGAACTATCTCTCCATCCAATCCTTTCCCTCCAAGAACTCCAAATCCCCTTGCCCAAACCACCTCTTTACTGGAACAATACAAAAATCTTCTTGACATCCATGTTTCCTCATTAGGTAAAAAGAACAAGAGTAAAGATCAAAAGAAGCCTATTGCTAACCCCCCGATGCCTTCAATCTCTCTTGATCCCACACCTAAAAATCTCCAAGAAGTGATTCAACAAGACTTTCTCATCGTTCCCACAAATATGAGGGGATCCAATTGATTTGGTAAAGGAACCTTTCGAAAGAGCACCCGTAGCACAAGAACAAAACCTTATGCAAAACCCCTGCCTATTTCGGACCCTATCCAACTGTCCTCCGACCTTGAGAGCCCTCACAAGAGACTTAGGGAAGTTTCTATGGATGGATTAGAGCCATTAAGAAAGACAAAATCAGAACCTACCTCTCCTTACGAATCCCCCATCACTTCTACTTCAACCATGCCTACTCTAGATCCTAAAAATGATTGATTGTCCACATCCCTCAAAGGATCTAAGACTTCCTTCGAGATCATTGATTCTGCCCCAGCCATTGAGAAGCTACAAAAAAAAAATTCCTAGCTCCTCCAACAGTTGGAAGAGAGGAAGAAAATAGACACACAACTTCATCATGATAATGTAGTCCTCTAACCAAAGGTTTACTCCCTTCAACGGTTGGTTGATGAGATGACCAAATCCAACTGCAACCTCAGAGAACAATTGAAGCAACACAAGAGGCATAAGGCAAAATCTTCATAGCAAGAAGGAGAAGCTTCCAAAGTTGATCCTCCTCAAAAGGCCTAGTCACGAGGGGTAATTTATTTTTGTTTGCAGTCGAACCTGCAAAATCGTAAGTGTGGCGGTAATGTTGGGCCGGAGATATGATCAGTTTTATGACAGTTATTCAATACTTTTGTCGAATGTACATATGTGTTTTTGATGTTTTTTAGAAGCTTTTTGAAGAATTTTGTGCCAAAATGGTATAATCCACACCAGGTATGTATAATTCATGTTTTATATTGATCTTGAGTACAATTATTTACGTTTTTATGTTTCCAAGGATCTAATTCACGTTTTTTGGTGTTACATGGAGAAATTGCATCAGGTTTCTACTTCCAACACTCCATCCGATACTCAATCTGGTACCCATTCTGGCACTCTGTCCAACACCTCGTCCTGCACAAAAATAGTGGGCGATTTGGAAGTTATAGTATTGGCATAATCATGAACATGGGTTTTTCTTGTACTTTCCCCCTCTAGCTACTAAACTCTTGAAAACTCGGTTTGGGTTGTTGAGTAGGGTAATTATTGGCTCACCCTATTTTGGCAGTTAGGGCACCATTCATGTAATTTGTTGTTTTTAGAAGTGGTTCAACCCTCCAGCAGTCAACCATTTGGTCTGTAAAACTTATAAATACCACCGTGGTGTTCATACAATAGAAATAAGTAGTAGAAGAAGTAGAGGATTAGAGACAAATACGTTTTCTTCTGTTTTTGCTATTTTTCAATTTCCAGAATTATATAAAACTGTTTTTTTGAGTTTTCATGGTGAAATCAATTTGTTGAGTTCATGGTGTGCCTTTGAGAAATGACCATGACTTGATGGGGGGGCCACCAACCATCTAGTAATTTTTCTTTAAGTTATTTATGCATTTCATAGCTTAGATGTCTCTTTTTATTTCTTGTATATGAACTGTTCTTTTATTTCTTTTCTTTATAACTTGATGTTGTAGTTTAACTATTTTAACTCTCTTTTGCAGGTTAGTATGAAGGCTTGTGTTAATATGCATTGATTCTGTAATTAGGAATGAATTTTCAAATTCATACACTAACCGCATGTGCAATTAGATATTAGATTGTGTTTTATTTATGCTTTTGAAATCAAGTTTAAAATAGAAGATAAAACATAGTAGAACACAATTTTATTTCATGTTTATTTTAAACAAGGCTTCGATGGATGGATAGGGTTAGTTTCAGTTTTTAATTATATATTGCTTATTCCATTGTTATGTAGATCTTGCTTAACTAGTTGTTAGTTAATGTATTCATTAGTTTACTTTTTATATGTCATGTTTTAATTTATGTTTTTAAGCATTTTCCTTCTTGCATTTTGAATTGTTAAAATAGATATAGCATAGTTTCACTTTATGCACTTTCTTTCCTAGAATTAGATTGCAATTCCAGTTTTTAGTTAATACTTGAATTTAATTATGATTTTTTCTTACATAGCATAGAAGTACAATTAAAATATTGTTATATTGTTGATGGTTAATACATGAGTAATAATTCCATGAAGATGCGGGGTAATTGATGATTGTTTTTGTAATAGCTAAGTTCTCATTGGATTGTTTAATCCACACCTTTCACTTTGCTATTGAAATCAATATTGAGCTTATACCGCTTGAATTATCTTTTGTTGTCAAGTGCCATCGAGATATTATAAGACACTAGAGACATTCACACAACCACCAAAAATATATTTGAGTTTTCATAGGTTAAAAGATAGTTTCTTGCTTTTGTAGAGTAGAAGATAGTTGTATTGTTGTTGTAGGATAGATAGTATTTTTCTTTGGTAGATTAAAAGAGCAGTTTTCTTATCATAGATTAAAATTTAGTTGTTAGTTCATCCTTCTTTCAATTAAATAGATTTCCTTTTATCAATTAGAAATAGCTTTGAAGTTTGAATTAAGAATAGAATTTACTTGCCTCTTAGCTTAGTAAGTTGTTCAATGAGTAGTCTTAATTAGTTTACTTGCAGTAGAAGTTACCTTAGAGTAGCTAGTTTTTTGCTTTCTTTAATAGGTTAAAGTGCTTACTTGTCTATTCTTCCTTTGATAGTATAGTTGCTTCTTTATTTCCTTACTTTCACAGGATAATTTCTCATTGAACTTAGGTAGGCTAGTTAAAGTAGTATGCTTTTGCTATTTGCTTATTGTTATGCTTAAACAGTTTCTTTTGCTTATTGTTATGATTGAACTAGTTTGCTTCAAGTAAGGTTTTCACTTGTTTTCTTAGAACTATCCATCGATCCTTGGTCCAAAAGTACTTAGGTTACATAGTTTCAAGTTGCTTAGTAGGGTTTGCTTATTAGATAGATTTGATTGAATAGATTAGCCTTTAGACAACCAATTTCTTAGTTAGACTATACTACTACTAGCCCTTCTACCTTGGCATATATGTTTCTACAACTCTAAGTTTACCTACCCCGGGTTGAAAATTTAATTGAGGGTTTTTAGTGTGTTTTTAGTGCATATATAACACCCATCACTTGTCTGTTCTTTTTTTGTTTCCAGCCCTAGGGTTAGGTATTCAAGGGTTCTACAGAAAAGGGTTTTCCCTGTGTTATATTTCTCTGATATATGTGCGGGGTCCAATAGTAGTACTCGGCCCAATATCTCATGGCACCAACTAAGGAGGCTATATTGTTCCCTTAGTCGTACTACCCAACTACCCAGGTACTAGAGAGTATATTCCTGAGTGATGTTATCAGTTCCACTATAGAATTCATGTGATCGATCAGTTTATCTATGGAGGGCTTCAGGAGATCTAGGTCGATCTGTATACAGGTGTTGTCAGATGCGCTACCACTCGAAGGGGTACCAACAAAGGTTACAAGGGTGGCCAACATATGTGCTCTTAAGTACCACTTATATTTCCTATGTGTATGAATCCCTGACCATGGGTTTATGCACATAACAATAGATATCTGTAGATTAAAGACGTTGAAATACATCTCTACCCTGGAAAAAAAAATTAACCCACAATTTTATGCCGAGGAAGGTTCTCTGATACCACTTGTAATATTCCAGATATAAAAAAGTATGCAGAACAAAAATAAATAGCTAGAAATGGAAAATGAACAACAATATAATCATAACAACACCATAATAATACCAAAATAATACCAGAAGAACACCAGAAATAGAACTTAGATTAATGAGAGAAATGTTCACTTGCCTCTTCGAGGTGTAAACCTCTAGCGAAGCAGAGCTCTATTACAATAATATCAAAGATAAAAGTTCTCATACCCTTAACCCCTATTTATACTAAATATGTCTATCAAAAGAACCATCTAGAGGAAGATCCTTCTAGAAGTGAAAGCTTCTATTAGGTCTTCTTAAATTGGACTTATTCTTCATTATTTCCAACCATTATTAATGTTGATATTTATTACATGGAAATATATTATTCTACCTACATGAGGTGTTAGGTACTTAACAGAGTGCAGCTGCAACTGTTGCAACTGATATTTTGGTTATGGTTTGGACTTTCTCTTGGTTATGGTTTGGACTTTCTTCTTAGTTTCTTCTTGGTATGGACTTTCTCTTCATGCACTACCCTTGGAGAAAGGTGGTTTAGCCTTGGTTGGCTATTGGTCTTCTACCAGAATTATTCTATCTGTGAAGGTTAAGGTGCTTGGGGGTGGCCTTTGTGCCTATGGTTGGGTGACAATATTGCGATATTGTTTATGGGAAAATGCTCGTATCCCTTTGTCTCTAACAGGTTATGGGCCCACACTAAATTCAGAAAGTATAACCACTGAAAGATAGATTGGGAAGTTATTTTTTAAGATCATTATGGCACCATTTACAACTACAACTAGGTTTTCTAATTATGCAACTGCAACAAACCCTAACCCTTGTGTTCAAGCACTTCTGGTGAATAATTTGACCTAATTCCTGGACATCCTAATGTGGCCTAGCCTAGTGCACCTCTTGGTACTCTTAGCCAACAAAAATTTCAAGTTTGAATCTTTGTTCAAAGTCAAAGTCAAAGTTTGACGAGTTAAAGTCAAAGGTTGACTAGTCAAAGTCAAAGGTTGAATGGTCAAATTCAAATTCAAAGGTTCACTTCTGGTCAAATTGATTTTGTGGTCAAAGTTGAAATCTTAGAGTTTATAGGTTGTTCTAATCATTGAATGTTATTATTGAAATTATAATCTCTTCTTGTCAAGATGGTATCTAGTTTTAGATTGGAAGACAAGTTGGACAATTTTCTACAAGGTTCCAAATCTATACACTTATATATGTTATCTAAGTTATATCATCTAGAAAAAAATGAGTGTGTTTGCAGGGAAAGTACTAGAAACATTTTCCAAGCTATAATGTTGGATTCAATGGACTCATAAGAATAAGTGCACCCTTTACAGCAGTTAAGGCTTCAAGTTTCAGGTTTGATTAAATTGTTAAGCTTCAAATTTGTGTATATCAAAGGTGATAGTTACTACATTACAAATTGTGAAAGTATTCTTTGCAATATTCTATTATTGAAAGGTGCAATGAATTCTCGATTTCATATGAATACTATTGATATAGAGGCTTATTGTACTTGTTTTCAAGTTGAACCAACAGATCTCCTCTAGATAGATATTCATGTTTTTTCTTGTTGGAAGGAATCTGTGATGAAGAACAATGTATGTGATAAATTGTGAAAAAAGACTTAAGCATTGATAGATATAGGGCAAGACTCAGGGCTAGAGGGTTCTCCTAGTAGGAGGGAGAATACTACGATGACATCTTGTTATAGTAACCAAATATACCTCTATCTAAGCCATTATATCTCCTATAGTATCCATGGGTTGGAGTTTACATCAGATGAATGTAAAGAGTGTTCTTCTCAAACAGAGTAATTGAAGAAGAATTCTATGTATAGAGAAACCTCAAGGTTTCGAGGTATACCAGAAAGAAACCCTTGTATGCAGATGGAAGAAGACCTTGTATGGATTCAAGCAAACCTGGTGTAGATTCTCTCATGTACAACATAATCATGGTGAAAACTTCCTATGATCGAGGAAGTATATTGAAATGGTTATTCAGAAGTTTGGGATGATGGATTGCAAATACATGACAAATTCCCATGATGGAATATCTAAAGACGTTGAGAGACTCTAATCCCGTAGAATTTTTTCTGTATCATCAATTGATTGACTTGTTAATGTATTTGGATAATAATCAGTTAGATATTTGTTTTGTGGGATGTTTATGTTATGAGATACAACTGCATGGATTTATCAATTTGGATTGGGAAGGGAGTGCATATAACAAAATAAGTGATACTTGGATATCTTTCTGTTTGATCTTTGCCACAATGGCATGGGTTAATAGGAAACAAAATTATGTTTCACTCAACACTGCAAAAGCAAAGTATATAGCAGTTTGTAATACTTGTACAGAAGCAATGTGGATACATAAGTTGGTTTCTGGACTGACTAATTAGGTGCTAAACTCAACCATCATATATTATGATGATCAAAGTTATGTGAATCTTTTAGATAAATTAGTGTTCCATGACAGGTTGAAGAACATTAAGATCAAGCATTATATTCTCTATGATAAATTCTAGAGGGGAGAAGTGGTTCTCCAGTATATCTCCACAGATGAGCATATAGCAGATATTTTGGTAAAGCCTCTGTCCAAAATGAAAAGATTAGGTACTTAAGTCATAAGATGGGGCTCGTGAAGATGACTTCCTTATTGAAAAAGGAAGAGATTACTCCCAGGTTGGGAGGGAGAACTACTATGTTATTGATTTATGGACAGTCATTTTCTAGTTCAGAAAATGGTCCATGTCGGGAAGTTCCTTTCAGCACTGATATGTATTGAATTATGGACAACCATTTCTAGTCTTCGCGGTCCATGTCAAAAGTCTTCCAAATTAAAAATGGTTTGAGGATTTCATGTGCATGCATTTTCTCCAAATGTAAAATGGTCTAGGATCGCATACCATTTTTATAATGAAAATGATTCGATATATTGTTGATGTACCATAGAAATTTATTCCCCTTATGTCCTCGTGCTGTGGGCTTAATGTCTAGGACACCATTCTTCTTGGATGTCACTCTGTGTAGTGGTCAAGCAGAATGGTCATCACCAGAAATTCATTCTTTACACTCTCATAGTTGTGAGTAGTCGTGTTGTTCGTCCATTGGTGTTGGTGTGTGATGTACCATTTCCATAGGAAATGGTTCAGAAAGTCATTCCCTTTGTAGGGAAGACACATTCTCTCTCTAGTTTCACCGCTGAAGTGCTGAATGGTCCATTTAGGGTGGACTGCATTGTGTTTATCAACAGACATGCATTCCTCTGTGGAAGACTCATTCCCTCCGTAAGCCACTATGATCAGTGCCTGAGAACGCCCAGCTTAGGTGAATGCCCCCAAGCTCAAATAAGGGACAATTATTCTTCTATGCTTGGGAAGAATAGTCCAAATATCCCATGGTTGATGCTTTACATTATGAGGCTAGATGCTCCTCCAGATCTCATAGATGTGAGTAGAAAAAATGGCCTAGATGGCTCAATTTATATCATGAAATTGTTTTATGCAGGTTGATATTAGATTATATGATTGTTGTGGAGATTGTATGTCTCCGAAAAGTAGTTGTATGTTACCTGTGGTGGATGTGATCCAATGGTAGTGACTATGTGTCATTGGTTAGTAGTCATGTACAATGTGTGTGGTTTGTTTACCATTAGATTGTAGTTTTGTACTACCATGGATAGAAACAATTGTGTTCTATTGAATGACATTGTTTCGATTTCCTTAAAGACTATTTGTAGTGTTGGAAATGATTATTATCTATATGGATAGTTAGTGTGTTGATGGGCAAAGTTCTCTAGGAGGAGAATGGTCAAGGCATGACTGATTACTGGTGGAAAAAAATTCTCCTTGTGGATAAAGGTCCAGATTGACGATTGTTGATGCACCATGGACAACTATTCTCTTGGACCATGATTATAAGAATGGTTTGTTCTTCCTAAGTTCACAGTAGTTACCAAAGTGGAGATATTGGTACAAGACAAAAATTGTCCCTGAGATCATAGTAGTGGCCAAAGGGAAAATGGTCCAAGACAACTATCTTCTGAAAATTTATGTCCAGATTAGAAGAATAGTCCTTGTAGCTCCATGGTATTGCTTCCAATGACTGCTTGAATAAATAATCTCTAGGACATATGTCCGGATTAGAAGAATACTCCTTGTATCAATTCTCTATGGAGGAGTGACTTATTCAACATCATCCCCAATTACTCATATTGAGTATGGCTTCAAGAGATGAGGCATTTTATTCTAGCAAATCATACTAATAGTGATGATGTTTCTCGTGAATTGACCTACGTGATCATGAGATATCCCGTAATAAGGATGATGCTACCGTGGTTGAATGGTTTTTCCGTTCACTAACACACTCTTAATACCTCCCTAGCTAGAGGGAGTTTCGAGATCATGCGTAGGAGGCATTAACTTCCATGTAACCTTTACAAGACTAGGATATATGTACAAGAGAAACCCTAAAACAATGGATAATAACCCTAGGAGACAATCTGACTTAAAGATACTACTTAATATGGTTATTAGCCTCTAGAAAGAGAAGTTAGCCAAGTTAAGTAAGATAAAGAAGTATAAGTAGAGGGTGCTAGACCTCATTTTTCACTCACACCTCTCAAGCCACCAAGGATAAGCAATAGTGTTTGGAGAGGGAGGCAGTTGCAATTGCTGCACTGATACATTTTGGCTATGGCTTAGAATTCTCTGCCATGGTTTGGAATTTCTTCTATTTTGGTTATCTTTTCTTAGTGCACTATCCTTGAGAGAAATTCTCTATGATTGGTTGGCTATTGGTTTGTTACCAGAATTATTATATCTATCAAGGTTATGGTGCTAGCGGGTGGCTTCGGCCTATGGAGCCAAGTGATAATATTGCTATATTTCTTTTCTATTATGGAAACACTACATCCATTTATTTCTAACAAGAGTATGTTGTTGATCCCTGCATTACAAGCTTGTAAGGTAAAATTACATTTTTGTTGGGGTTACATACTGAAATAATATGTATTGTTAACATACAACTATGAAAATTCTTCAGCATGATAGATTAATAAATTCGTCGCTGAAATATTGCACGTGGAATCTTGTTAGAAGTGAACATACCCAAGAGGGACAAAGTAATACTGCCAGAAGCATTAGGATTTCTAAAGCACTATATATGTGTGTGTGCATTTCTTGTTATGCTGGCTATATATTCTATCTGATATATTTGATTATGAGTGGTCATGGTATGAAAATTACAATTGTGTAGGAAATTGGGAAAATGTTTGTTTTGTAGCTGTATGTATTTTAACTGCAATAATTTTTTTTTACAAGTTTATGTCTATATACTTGATACATATAGGTTTCATATTCACTATAACAAAGATAAATCTATGAAATTACCATTATTATATAAAAATGTCAAGTACATGAAACTAATTATATTTTACTCAAACAAATTACCAACAAGATGAGAATGGTGGTGTATAAGTGTATAACCCAATCTCAAGTAACGTTTAAAGTATTACAGACATTGATATGTGAATATGCACACTCATACATGTCAATAACTATACATACTCATACATGTCATTAACTGCACAAAATAAAATACATTGTTAATAAACTATTGGAATAATGATATATATTACATCTTTAAATATAATTACACGGAGTACATGGTATATAAACCAATTCTATTTTGTAGCTACCCTAGGTTGCTTGGGAGGGTTTTTCAAGACCTTCTCTTGAGTTGAAGAAACATATGTAGAGCCTCTCTTTGTTGTTATAGAGGTTTATCATTGTTATATAGCTATAGTAGGCACATGATGTAATTGTTTCTATAGATATTTAACTTTATTTTGCATAATTTCTGTAATTTCTCTGGACTATCAGAGAAATGCAATCATATCACTAATGGCTTCAGAATTTTTTGTTGCAAATCAACAATTTGGGATTCCAACATTTGCATATCTGCATCAAATCCCAAATACTATTCCTTTTGGTTCTCAAAGAGTTCATTATTGACATCTTTAATCTTCTCATCTCTCTCAGCTATCGTAATATTCAATGATTCCAACATTTATGATGGGGCATAGAGATTATCTATAAAACTACTTAATTTTGGATTACTGGGAGGGGGAGTGAATCGATAATAGAGAAATTCAATCCTTTTAACTGTGGATATGCAAGTTTTGGTATCAATGCAGTAATATTTCATCCAAAGGCAACAAACAAACAGCAGTAAGAGTATCATACACATACAATAATGCTGCACCGCTGTTTTTATGTGGAAAACCCAAAGCGAGAGAAAATGAAAAAATGCTTTTTCTTATATGTGTTTAAGAATTTTATTTATTGGAAGCACCAACTAACTTTCTTTTCCTCAAGGTAACCTGAAGGAGGCTCCAACCTTAATTTCTCAGCATAACCTGAGGGAAGCTCCAACTCCCAATTATCTAGCTACAAATGTATGAGGGCTATGACCCCTATGTTCTCTCGATAGACACTGAATGTGGATACAACCACTGGCTACTGTCTTGCCCAATCAGCTCCTAAAGTAGAAGTAGAATGATGGAACCACTATCACACTATCACTGGGTGGAGATATACTATTGTAAACTTGTACCAATCAACTCCTGCATTCAAACACCATGTACCAATAACCTAACCATGCATCAACCTGTGGTTCTCAATCTTAAATCAACATGTATCATAAACAAGTGCATCAACCATGCACCAACCTATACCAAACAACTTGTAATCAACTTGTACCATAAAAAGTGTGCATCAACCATGCACCAACTGGTACCTCACTGCACTCATGAACAAGTGCATCAACCATGGATCAAACTCCGTGAAAATAACATGTGTCAGAAATAACCTTTCCAAACAACCCATCACAATAACTTGTCTCATCAATATTATCAACCAAATCAGATATACTCACCAATATTAATCACTTAAGACAAATCTCAAAGATGTGCATTAACAAAGCACAATGCAACAAATTATAATCATCACCAAGATAAATATTTTCTTCTAATAATATACCAATACAAGTAAGATAATATCATCCATAAACCATATGTGAACAATACTACTAACAAGTGCCTTCCAACCATGTACCAAGTATGTACCAATCATGTATCAACTACTCATCAACTATGACTCATCAAGATGTACCAACATCTTCAACTATACTCCCCATGTATGTGCTAAATCACCAACTACTTGTCTCAACCATGTACCCAACATGTACCTCAACCAAAATCCCTTATCAATTCTAATATCTAAATCTGATTTGTAACTCTGTAATAGACCTAGTGTATAACATCACATACCTACAAACCTTCCTTAACTTTTAACAACAAGAGACTAGCATTTCTATCAAACTTACTTTAGTCTGACATGATTAATTTTGGATTAGTCAACAACCCTAACTTGAAATAATCATAACCATGTCCCTCAAGTGATGAATTAAGATCTAAAAATGGTACACAAATTTCTTCAATGTATTTTATGCACTTCCTCTAGACTTCAATTACTTTTAACCTTTCAGAAAAGGAGTTAAAGAAAAATGGCATACCTTGTTGAATTTCACTGGCTCCCTAGAGAGAGAACTGTAGAGCATGCCTCGCGACAAAAATATTGCCCTGCACAAAATATTTGTTGTATGGATCTGAAAATTGTACAAAGAATACGACAGAATGTACTGTAACCAATACCTTTGGTCTTACTGAATTTGGATCTGTTATGAAGCATTTATGACGCTTTTACCTGAAACACTTGTTTTAGACTAGTTTCATGACTAGCCACAAACCCTACTTTCCACGTCGTGTAACTCCAAAAATACAACGAACCACAAGATGAAATTTGTATCACAGCTACTCGGATATGTTTCCTCAATGGAAACCCAATTTCACGGTCTGAATCATTCTATAAAAAAAATTATTACGAAAATGGTGAGATGACCTGTAAATAACATACCTTAGAAAGAATTATCAAAAGAATTTATCCTCCCTTGAATTTTGACCTTATTTACTTCACTTTCCCTCTGAAATTCAGCTTAGATATCCTTTGGTTACCTCAGTCACCTGTAGATATTCAATAGACTCAAGTGTGATTAAAATAGGAGAGCCTTGACTCTTATTAATACTTTCATGTAGCTTCCTCAATGGGTTACATTTTAACCATCTTAACCCAGTTTTCTTATTTTAGGGTTAACCCACTTCTAACCACTTGTCAACTTAGTAATTTATCCATTAACTTTATTATTTAAATAATTTCTTTTTTATTCACTTTGAATTATAGTACACTCATCACTTCACTTTATTATTTAGCATCTAAAATCTCATAAACCAGTTTGACTACTTTGACCTTTTAGGGCTTCTACATGACTCATGAGGGTTCTCTAACTTAACATGGCCATAACTCTCTAACTGCGAGGAGTTATGTGAATTTCCACATACCACTGGAAATGGAATGAAATGTACTATCCATATCGAATATTCTTACCTGCAAATATATCAAAACTCATACAATTATCCATCAAACAAACTTGGGTCCCTTACCCAAACCTTTCTCCAACTTCACATGGCCATAACTCTCTAACCGTGAGGAGTTATGTGGTGTTCCACATACCACCAGAAATGTAATGACATTTACTATCAATATGGAATAGTCTTACCTGCAAATATATCAAAACACATACCATTATTCATCAAACAAACTTGGGTCCATTACCCAAACCATTGTGCTACCATAATTCGCTACAAGACTTTCTTCAAGGGTTGACATCAATGAATAAGGGTTGACATGAATCTACAATATCACTCTCCAATGGTTGACATCAATGAGAACCAACAATAGATACCAACTATCCATCAAACTAAGCCAATTGTCTGACAATCTCCCCTGTTGGCATTGATGGAAACACTAACATTGATGGCAACACTTAGTCATGATAACATTCATGCTTATACTCCACATCAATGTTTCTATCTCTCCCCCTTTGACATCAATGGAAAAGGGTATCTCCCTTTGGGGATTCTCCCCCTACCTAAACTCTCCTTGGGGATGCTCCCCATATCTACTTGGCTTTGATTTTTGTTTATGTTTATAAGCCTATGATTAATCTCTCTACCTTCATATGAATAATATCTCCCCCTTAGACAAATGGCATCACTCTGAAGTCATATCGCTCATTCTTCCCTTGTGACAATTTCTCCCCTTGGAAACATGCCTCTATGCTCTCTCTCCAAGCATTTACCTTTACATCAGATAAATCTCTCCCCCTTTGTAATCAATAGAAAAGGTATATTTCCATCTGGGGTTGTTTCCCCTAACATAACTCATCCTCAAACTGATCTCCCAACCTGAATTGTCCTATTTATGGTGCTTCCTCGTGCACATCTAATACATATAAGATAAGCATTCCAAAGGATTCATTTGGAGTAGAAATTACTCCTAGTCGCCAACGAAGATACTCAAAGGCTTCTCATGGAAGCGGTTTTGTAAAGATGTCTGCCACTTGTTATTTTATGCCCACATATTCAACTCTGATGTTATTCTCTGCAACCTGTTCCCGTAGAAAGTGATACTTGATTGGAATGTGCTTCATCTTGGAGTGCATCATCGGGTTCTTTGAGATATTGATGGCGGTTGTATTATCACAATAGATTGGAATGGGCTCATCATACTCAACCTGTATATCTTTCAGAGTTTGTTTCATCCATAGAACCTGTGTACAATATGTTTTTGCTAGAATATACTCTGCTTCGGTTGTAGATAACGATATTTATGATTGTTTCTTGCTTAACCTTGATACTAAACACTCACCCAAGTAGAACGATGCTCCATTGGTGCTTCATCAGTCATCAATACAATCTGCCCAATTTGGATCTCTATAGGCAATAAGTGATAGATCTTTTCCTTTTGGATACCATAATCCAAACTCTTCTGTTCCTTTGTGATATATGAAATTATTCACTGCTAATACATGTGATTCATTTGGTGCTTCTTGAAATCATGCCACCTTTCCAACTTCTTACATTACATCTGGTCTGGATGTTGTCACATATAGTAAGCTACCAATCATTGACCTGTATTTCCTCACGTCTATAGAATTTGAATCATAATCTTTTCTCAACTTGCAACTGGTTTTCATAGGAGTGGTAACTAGCTTTTAATCTTCCATTCCAAACCTCTTTAGAATTTCTATGATATACTTAGTTTGAAAAATAAAAATTCCTTGGTTTCTTTGACATATCTAAAGACCCAAAAAGAAGGATAGTTCTCCAAGTAATGACATTTCAAATTCATTATGCATATCCTTTGCAAATTTCTAGCTTAACCTATCATTAGTACTTCCAAAACAATATCATCAACATAAATTTCAATTAATAAAATACTACCTTGAGATACCTTGATGTAGAGGTTGTTTTCTGTGCTTCTTTTCCATAGTTCGTAGGGAGTTTTTTCATTGTTGTTTCTAAGAATTTCTCTTATTTTAATGTGAACTATTCTATGTATTGCATGTGTCCAAAACATATCTGTCAATTGGAATCAATTATTATTGTTCGAGCCATTTCATGTGTAATTATCATCCATTATGATAATGTTCCTTTGTCTCTTAACTACTCTCTGAACCAATCTATGAATCCATGCTATCGTCCACTGTCATATATCTGTCCAAACCTGCTAAGTGTTATTACAAATCCATCTATGTCCATACTATCCAATACTCTACTTGTGCAACTGTCCATAATCATGACTCATTTGTCACTATACTATCATGAAGTGCTGATTAATATATCAAATTGTACTTCTGCTAACTGACTACTCTGAATCTGTCTTCTCAAACTTTGCAAGCTGCTCGAAGGATGGTTCTTTGGTCTATCACAACTATCGCATAGAATCCCATGTCTAATATTTATATTACCTGGGAGTCTCTAAGTCGGGTGGCTAAGAACAATTCCTTCTCTGATGTGTATTCATCATCATCTTCATTGGTAGATTCATTATCTCTCTGAGGTATGAATTCTTTCTTTATGTCTATGGATTCATCTTTCACTACAATGCATGAAAGTACAATATCTTGAATTTGTTCCTTATTTACAAGTCCTTCCTTTCTTTCAGTTATTTTCCAAACCTTTTTGTATTTGGCATATTTCTTTTTCTCTATAGAATTTTCTTCATCTCATTTTATTTCCAATCTTGCGATCTCTGGTACATGGTCTTTGTTCACATGTTCTTTTTGTTTTCTTATCCATACTTTCTTATAGATGATATCAATTTTCTCTTTCATGGAAGTATCGATCATGCATCTACAATCACTATCTATGTGTCCATAGTTATGACATTTGTAACACTCAATGTTACATGCAGTCACATAGGCACTTCTTTCTTGAACATTTCTCTTATAATCCCTACAATCTACAACCTTATGTCCAAAATTAGTACAATAAAAGAAATGACCATAAAAGAAATTTTCATACCTGGGAGTGAATGATCTTCTTTGTGGTGTAGTCCTTCTGAATTTATGCCTTGACTGATCATGATCATTATTGAATATTGTTTGTGTCTTGAACACAGATGGTATTCTTGAAGATGTTTCTTGAATAGTTTTTTTAGATTCCGGTTGACCATGATTCCTTCCTTTGAGTACTTCTGCATAACTCTTTCTATTTTCTTCATTCTTCTTTTCTAGCAACCTAGGGTGATTCTCTTCATTCTTTGTAGCTGATGTGGATGTTTCTGTCTCTGCAACATTCTTTTTGAGCTTGACGATTTTACTTCTCAATGTGAAAATGTCTTCTTCAATCTTCTCAACCTCTTCTTATTTATTTAATATTTGAGAATTCATGACTTCTTATGTTCTCTTCGCTTCTTTAATCATAATTTTTAATGTGATTATTTATTCTTCAAGTACTTTCTCTTCTTGACCAAACTTTGACTCAAGCTAGTTTAGATTGTTAGTTCTTTCCTTAAGATGATCTGTCAATATCTTCTCTCTCATTTCTGCTTCTTTCGTCTGTGCTGCTATGTTGGCTTCTTAAAAAATGTGAACACTTTCCTTTTGTTTTATCAATTATTTCTTGAGTGACTTGTTTTCTTGTCTTAGTTCATCTAAAGCACTAATTAATTCTTCCTCAT
>SNQJ01S0073806.1:37552-55290 GCA_010110895.2 Picea sitchensis | reverse complement strand
CTAAGTGTCATTTCAATATTTGAGGAATTTGAGTATGTTGTATCTTGGATTGCTTTAGATTTCATGACATATGCTTGGACACTATGCCTTTTTCCCTACTTCACTTTGGTGGTTGACATTGTTCCCTAGTAAGTGGTCTTCCTTGGGGATGGGTTTTCTACTAGGAAATCCCTTGAAGAACCATCGTATTGTTCTCGACCATACTTACCACTTTCCATCACTTAACCCCCCATTTCCTTATCTCTTTGAATTTTAGGGTGTATTGACCAAATAAGGGGTTGTCCTTCATTCTATGGGAATAAGGGGATGAAGGAACAGATGGATTGTTGTTGGGTAAAAAATAAAATCCTATGTATCAACCTTCCAGACGCTTCACCCAGGGAATCCCCCAAGAAAACAATGAAATGCTTATCTATAAGAAAAGAGGGACCCACAAGAATAATGATTATGAATGGTTAAAGGGTTAGTTGGAGGATAAGAGGTCTCATCATGAGATGACCTATCATGATCATGGATATTTATTGGTATGACATTAACATCATCTGGTCACCAAGCTAGGGTAATGTCTCTCAGTTGCATGGTTGAGAGAAAGGGGGTTTCATCACGAGCCAACAATCTCATTTCCACTAAGTGTTTGTGAGTGACACTGTCATTATTTGAACACCATGCCAGGAAAGTGGCCTTCAACTTGTCCCTGATTTTTGAAAGAAACAAAGAATGGAAAAATGATGGGCTTGGAAAAATTTCATTGCAAACGAAGGTGCCACACACCCTCTAAAAAAGAACCCATGAATGAGACACTAAAACCCCTTGTATTTCATGAACCCCATGCCCAATGAGTCTTGACCCCTAAAGAATTCATCTACTTTACATGGCTTAGAGATGGATCTCTTGGAAACACTCCTTGACCTAGAGAAATATCTACCCTATAGGACAACCTCTTAAACCCTCCCATATCCAAGCTTGGAAAATCGCATAATGTCTTTGAGCACTTAATTATTTGATGGGGTAATATTTGATGCACATGATTAGGTGTCTTATTTATTGACTTGATTTACTTATCATGATATTTTGACTTGATATCCTTGGAGGGTGTGCTTATTTGTGTTTGCAAGACCTAGTTGGTGGACAGTTTTGGAGGAACAAGCCTAGCTTAGGCTTCCACGGGGCTTGAAGACCATAGGTGGATGCCAAGGGCCTGCATGCTGAATGAGAGAGATGAAACTTCAGAGGCCTATAATATGACTTTGACGACATAACCTATCCCCCACATGCCAAATTTGTTTCCTAGGAGAGGCACAACGTCACATTTAGAGGCATGACATCACCTAGGGAGTTAGTGTTTGGTGGTGAGATTACCACTCATTAGCACATGGAATTTTTTAGGACAATGAGGTTTTCACCATGAAGAAAGTAATTTGGATTCTTTACATGTGGCTTTGGGAAGCCTAACTACACTCATCCAACACCAACAACTTTCTCCTAGTGCCAAAACATCCGCTAAAGGCGTCACTTTGAATTAAGGTTTCTTTTTGTGTAAAAGTAAATTTTAAGTGAATTTTTAAATATTATTTTGTAAAAGGGGAAATATTAGGGTTGTTGACCATTAGTCTTGTGGTTTACCATAATACTATGTAGAAAAACTATTTTGGAGACATTTTGTATAAATACAGATCATAAGATCTCATTTCATAACATAACTCTCCCATCTTGGAGAGGTACTTGAACTGGAATTTTCTCTACCTTTAGCTATTTATCTCTTTTTCTCTTGTGTATGGCTACTATATTGGTTATTTGGTTGATGGAAGTGATTTTCTATCCCTGGAAGGCTCTTATTTTCTATAGTGGTGGTTTATCTTAGCATTTTCCTTGAATTGGTAAGGATTGTTTACATTATATTATCATTTTGTTTCAATAAAACACTGTTTTTATAGAGCTAGGTGGGAAGTATAAGGGAATGCACCCCCACCTTAACCTCCATCACTTTATTCTTAAATATTTATTGGTTTAACAAGGGTTTTCTAAGAGAAGTATAAGTGCATACACCCTCTTACCCTAAAACCCAGCTAGGGATACTTGCCTTGGGGAGTAAGAGGATTTACACCCCCAAGGAGGTAGTACATTTAGCTCTTTATTTTCTTGACTCAATTAACCCAATCATTAAAGGCACTAGTCATCACTTGTTGCATTTGAGATATAAAATTGTTTCTTTGGGAAAAGTGAAATTTCGTGATTTTGAAGTCTGTTCCTAGTGGCATCAAATCTATGCTATAAATTCTTTCTTGAGCCACTAGGGCGTTTCATTTATCCAAGTATTTCCTGATTCTTTTACAAATTTAACCTACATCCATTAGGTCTGTAGAAAACCCTAACCAAACTCTTCAATAACTCCTAATTTAACTGTTGAAAATTGCCTAAAATTTTCCCACATAATCTACTAAGTACAATGCATATTTTGGCAAGTTTTAGTGGTTAAATATCTTGTTGTAATAACAATTTTGTTACATCCATAAGGCTGATAAATATCACTATAGTTATCTTTTTATGATAGCCTTGATTTTTGTGCTAAATTCTTGTTCTATCATTATTGAGCTAAACTAGTTTTTACTAGCTTGTCTCGTGCTTATTCAATTGGAATTTTAGCACTTATATTAAAGCCATTATTATACTTTATGTGTTGATATATAACATTGATTATTTTTTCAATTAGGGATAGCAATATTAAATTACTTTTCCACCTAACATTACTATATGCAAGCATGGATTTGCTTGTGTATCGGGTAGGTATGAACACCCTTTGCAAGCATCCAAATACTTCGAAAACTTAAAAAATCCAAAGACAAGTCATCAAAGCCACTTTTCATTTCCATCATTGACCTTTAGGGGGATACTTATCTTCCTTCCCTTCCATTTGTCTCAATCCCCTAGGGTCATCGGGATCGCCTCCCCAGAGTGACCTAGTCACCCTTGAAGTGTGGGACTTATATCGAGGTGACATTAGGTATAGTATCCCTTAGTTGTCACCACTTGGTGGTTGGGTTGGGATTTTACCAACCTACAACTTGTGTAATAATACTAACAATTTCAAATCATTAGTGGCATATTGTTTTTCATGTTCCTTTAATTTTCTTGATTCATAGCACACCACATGTCCATTCTGACTAAGAACTCCACCAAGTCTTTCTTTACATGCATCTGTCCATACAATGAAGCCTTCATTTGGATCAACAATCCTCAATATTGGAGCACTATTAAACCAATACTTCAAGAGTTGGAAAATTCTTTCACATTTTGATGTCCACTCAAACTTCACACCCTTCTTTTGCAAGGAAGTGATTGGGTGTGCAATCTTTGAGAATCCTTCAATAAAGATTTTGTAATAACATGCAAGTCCCATGAATGATCTCAAATCATAGAAATTCCTTGGTGTTGACCACCCTTCAATGGATTTTATATTCTCTAGGTCCACTGTTATCCCTTTCTCTAAAATAATATCCCCCAAGTAATGTATTTTCCTCTGGTAGAATGAGCACTTGATAAACTTTGAAAATAGTTGATGTTCTCTCAACACTTGTAGCACCATACTCAACGGTTTCTCATTCTCTTATTTGGAATTTTAGTAAATAAGTATGTCATCCAAAAATACAATGACAAACTTATCCAGATATTCTCTGAAAATACCATTGATTAAACACATGAAGACAGTTGGTGCATTTGATAACCAAAGTGGAATGACTATGAAATTATAATGGTCGTACCTTGTTCTAAATGAAGTCTTGCTAATTTCCTCTTCCTTAATTCTTACCTAATGATAGCCTGACCTAATATCGATCTTCGAGAATAATTTATCATCATTTAGTTGATCAAAGAGATCATATATCATTGGAAAAGGGTACTTTTTCTTCACAGTTACCTTGTTCAACTGCATGAAGTCAATGAAAAGCCTCAAGGTTCCATATTTTTTCTTCACAAATAATACTGGGGAACCCCAATGTGACACACTTGGGTGTATATACCCCTTCTTTAGAAGTTCCTTCAACTACATTTTCAATTCCTTCAATTCTGGTGTACTCATCCTATAAGGAGTCTTGGAAACTATGGATTCTCTAGGAATCAAATTTATGGAAAAATCAATATCTCTCGTGGGTGGAAGCCCCAATATTTATTTAAATACATCTTAAAACTCTTTTAGGACTGCATAATCTTCAATACTTGGTACTTTTTCCTTAGGTTCCTTGGTACTTGGTACTTGACATCCTTTCCTGAAGTTTTTCTTCATCTACAAGGCTGAAACTTCTATGATGGTTACTGCTCTTGGAATACCTTGAACTATCCTTAGGTTCCCTTCTTCATCCAAGAAGTAAAAATTCTTATTATAATAGTCTAGAATAACATGATGTTGGTCCAACCAATCCATACCGATTAGGAATTCATATGATACCAAAGGTATGATATTCAAATTTTCCCTTGTGCTTCATCCATTCATGTCTATTGGGCATGCCTTAACCATCTCATTAATATTCCTTTTAGCTCCTGTAGCTAGCTGCACCAACCAAGGTTTACCAATCTTCTTGGCAATTGAAATATTTCCAGCATCTTAGGATCTAGATAACTATGACTAGCTCCTGAATCAATTTAAATATCAATTGGTTGGTTGTTGATCTTACCTTCCACTTCAATCATATGTCACTGAAACTCAACTTTCTTTTTATCCATTGTTGTGTATATACTAGGTACATTCTTTCTTATGTCCTCCACTATATCATCTTACTGTACACTGTGAACAATCCTCACTTTTTCACCCTTGTGAGGGAAATCTTTGTACATATGATCTCTCGCACAACCCTAACATAGAATACATGGGTTCCTTGGTATTTTCCCCATTGTCTTAGTCATCTTGGGTTCCTTAGGAGATGATTGTCTTTGAGAATTATTTCAAAAGAATGGTGACTTTTTCCCCTTCCTCCTATGTTCCATCTTTCTCTTATTCTTATCTTCTCATGCCTTTTGGAAATTTGGTCTTCCTCTATGTTGATCATAAAGGAATTTATCTCTTCTTATGGTTTCTTCTATTTTCTTTGGATCATCATATTGTATCTTGTCCCTGAGAAATGATGGAAGCCCACTCAAGTACATTTGAATCTTAACTTGTTCATCCTTGATGAAGGAAACATATTTTATCATCTCCAAGAACCTCCTTTAATACTCATCTATAGTCATACTACCAAGCTAGAGTTCAAATAACTACTTCATATTCTTATCATAGTATCGTTTGGTTAAGTACTTATTTCTAAAATACATTTTTAATTCTCTTCAAGTAACCTTTTTCTCATCAATGTGTTGTACTTGCACAAATTGATCCCACCGCATTAATGTTTTTCCTTTGAGTTGATATATGGAAATTATTCCTTCTTCCCGTGAAGATTAGTTATGCAACTGGAAATAATTTCGCATGCATAGCAGTTAGATCTCGGCATCTTCATCCTTCTTGTGCTCACCCTCAAATTCAGGTGGTTTGATTTTATTCATTTCTCCCTTTAGCTCATCCACTCCAGACTTCTTCTTATGCTTCCTAACAGGGGATGGACTTGAACTATTGTGTGTTATCCTAGCTAAATTCCTTAGGGAGTGATGGTGATGCCTACCGACACTTTTGGTTCTTCTCCTCTTATCATGAGACCGCAGACTACCTGATTTTCTTGACTCGGTCTCCTTATCCATTTTCTTCACTGTTATGTCCAAGCTCTGCATTAACTTGATGTTAAATCCTCCTTGTTGCTCTTTGGATTTCATAATATTTTGTTTATCGTGTTTATAAATGTGTACATCCTTTTGAAAAAAATTTATGGTCTCCACCAAGTTCATGCTCTCTTCCTTTCCATCTTCTCCCTTCCCATTGGATTATGTTACTACAACATCCATTCCCATACCCAACATTCTTCCTTCATATTCATAATTGTAATTTCTTTGGTCATCATCCATGTCTTGGTTTACTTATATTCCTGTTGAATTCTTCTTACATCGAATTATGTTCTTGGTTCCGCAAAAATGTGTATGCAAAAGGATTTTTAAGTCTACAATAATTTAGAAAATCCATCATTTTATACAACATTATGTTCTTCATAATTTTATCAGAACTAATTTATTTCTAATTTCTTGTGAATTCTTAATATATATATATTTTTAATACATTATTAAGTGAATACATGGAATCCATTGTCCACGAATCCTCATGACTAATTCTTGTGTCCCCCTTCAAACTTTGAGTAGAAAGACTATTAATGGAATTACAAAGAAGAGAATTTCGTTAGATTGAGAATCCTAGCTTCAATATTCAACCATCGTTTGATTATATTTGAATTAGAGCTTGACCTTTAAAATATTTCACTATGGGTATAAGGTCTTAATTTCTTCCCTTCAAACTTTTTTGGCCTCCAAAATACACTCTCATGTTTCTCCACCCTTAACTTTATCCCATACTTAGAAGTTTTTATTGTATTCACAAGCTCGCGTGTGGTGGAATCGCAAAATCATAGTCTATATTCATACCTTACATGAACCCACAACAAACACTTAGCTTATTTTTCCCTTGTGGACTCATAATCTTGTAACCTTCCTTTCATAAGTTCATCCAAGAAGTCTCAACACTTAACCATTTTTCCACTTCTTACCGTGGTTTCGTGGGACTGACAGTTGTCCTCCCACATGGCTCCACATCACTTTCCAACTGTCATCCCATCCAACATGTAACTACCACCATGTAATTACACGTATTTCTTCTACCCCTCCAACTGACATGTGGCCTCCACATCATGTCGACATCATCGTACGAAAAAATACCCATATTTTACTTATTTTCAAAATTTCCAAAGAGGATTAATTTTGCAATTATTTGTGTGTCCACCATTAGAGTTTGTAATTAATCTCAATATATCCAAATTGGGTTTGTACATACAATTTCGACCCTCCCCCCTCTTCAAATTCACCTCTTGCATGAATTTGTCTTGAATTACTCTGCAAAATTTGGGGCTTTTGCCCAATTTCACCTCAATTTTGTCATGGGCACCATGGGCACTCTGTAACTTCAAATTTCAGTCATCTACGAGCCCAAATATGATAAATTAGAGACTAAATTTGCTTATACTTAATTTCCGAGCTCGATTCTTCTCATTACCCATGAAATTTCTCTCAATTTTACTGCAGTAATTTAATAAAACAAGTTGCAGACATACTCCATAAATTAATTCTCTGCGAGTTTCCGCTTCAACGTTCTTTTAACTCAGCCCATCCAGGATCGGTGTTGAAAACTGATCTATGATGCCACTTTATAACGTTCCCAACCAATCAGTCTGGGCCACGCTGCACAAAACTATCTTTTTTATTTATTTTTACATCTATGATACCCCTTTGTAATGTCCCCATTACCGACAACTCAACAAAATTTCTCTGATACCACATTGTAGCATTCCCAACCACCTGTTGGGATATGCCAATTAAAATTTTGAACTCTGATATTAATTTAAAACATACAAATACTCTGCAAATGCACAGATTCATACAAAATAATAACAAAAAATATGCATGCAACATATGCAGGAAAACCCATGGAAACAAATGCATAAATAATAATGCAACACTTGATTTAACACACAATTAAATTACTGAAATGTTATGCATAGGAACAGTGTTGAGCGGAATAACAATAATAATTTATAAACACCATTATCACGGATATTCCATAGCAAAAGACACATAATTATACACATAGTAAATAAAATAAGCACATGAAATAAACTTGTGTCATGAAATAGACACCAATTTCATGCAGACCTTCCACGTTCCTCCCAACCTTAGACCACACTTCTCATAAACTCTCAGCAGTGGGTCAGCCCCGAGCTAGGGCTAAATTACACCTAGGTAAAGGATTTCTAAGAAGGTTAAGGTCTCTTTTATAGTATACAACTCAGACACGGGTGCAAACACAAACTAACACCTTACAGTCCCTCATTCCCCACATGCATGTCCCACAACTAGAAGTGTGCCCCTTCTCTGCTAAGCATTCCTTCGACTAACTCACTTCCCTTCCAGGGCTTTAGCAACAGGTCAGACAAGAAGTCTCAGAGCCCTATAGTTGTAGTTTGGCACCTTGTGAAATCAAATCCCAATAGTTCTCGACCTGGAGAGAATGATCATGGGCCTAAAAACTTGCTTCTTTAGTGTCCTACGGGCCTGACAACCTGCTTTCACATTGTCCTATGGGCCTGAAAACCCACCTCTTCATTCTACCCCCATAACTAACCAAAGTCTTGATACAGGTACATATATGGGTGTTCGTAGGATGAAGGTATAGATGACAATCCCATAGAGGTAGTGAGGTGAAAATGATAATGGGATGTTCCCCCCAAAGGAATTAAATTTTCCCAATTATATTTTCATGTTCCCACTTGACACTTGTCATGTCTAGAATTAGCTTGGTTCCACATGGATTCCCTCACAAGGTGATGCGTTCCTCAACATAAGGACTTAGGATATATTTAAATATCCTTACTTTATACTTTATACATTTTTTGGAATATTAATAAAATATTCCTTTGGGTTTAATCCCCCTAGCTTATCCCTTTTCCCCATAATATTAGCCCCCTTTCCCATTTTGGTGTAGTTTATCCCCCCATACTCTTTTACATGGTTGATTTGCAACAGTGATGTGTTTTCATTAAAACTGAGTGTGATTGCATTTTACAAAAATAGGTTTTCTAGCCTTTCAACTTCTACCTCACCAACCCAATAATCATATAGGCACTCTGGCTTCCAAAAGACAATCATACAAAGGAAATTTGGCCCTAAAGTATCCTGGTTCATCATCATTTATGTAAAATTACATGTATATTTACAATGGGGTTCAACCTAGGGGTATTACATAAATAGGGGGTTGTAGCCTCCTTCCAGTTGTAGCTAGAGAATTGGGAAGTTGGTTCTTCCAATGAATGTAATATTTTGATATATAAGAAAACCATTATGTGGTTTTCTCCTATTTGGGTTTCCACATAAATTTTGGTGTACTGTGTTTATGTGGATGTCTATTATGATATGTTGATTTATATTTCTCATGATATATTGATGATATACTGCTGAAGAAATTAATGATTACACATTGTGGTTAAAAGTGATAACCAAGTCCCTCTCGGTATTCCAACAATTGGAATAAGAGAAGGTCATTCAAGAAACAGTTTAACCACTTGAAGGAGATCATGGAATATGCTAAGATTGGAGCACTAAGGTTTGATGGTCAAAAATATGCCTTTTGGAATAAAATGATGCAAACCTTTTTACAGGCACGAGGATTTGATGTTTAGAAATCAGTAGTAGACGGATATGC
This sequence comes from Picea sitchensis, assembly GCA_010110895.2. Lineage (NCBI taxonomy): Eukaryota > Viridiplantae > Streptophyta > Pinopsida > Pinales > Pinaceae > Picea > Picea sitchensis. The sequence goes on along the minus strand of SNQJ01S0073806.1, from coordinate 45,914 downwards.
AGCACCAACCACTCTCCCAAATTATAAAGATGGAAAGAAACTCAGTGAAAACAATTCAAAGACTAAAGGCATCATTTTGAGCAGTCTAGATGATTCGTTATTTTTCAAAGCTATGCATTGCAAGACCACAAAGGATATTTGGGATACACTTCAAAATATTTACAAAGGAGATACCAAAGTCAAGGGAGCTAAGCTTCAAATTTTTAGAGCTAATCTTGAGCAATTAAAGATGAAGACATTGGAACCTACTTTATGTGAGTTGACGAAACAATGAATACTATTAGAGGACTGGGAGAAGAAGTTGATGAATCAATGGTCGTTCAAAAGGTTCTACTATCTCTACCTATGAGATTTGATCCTAAGACATCATCCCTAGAAGAAAGAAAAGATCTTGAAAGTTTGAGCATGGACGATCTACATGGAATATTCACAGCTTATGAAATGAGAATAGAACAAGAGAACCCAGTCATGAAGGAAGAATCATTCAAAGAATCCAAGAAGACAAAGAAGCAAAACAAGAAAAATTCAAAACCAGATTGTAGCTACAATGACGATTCATAGGAATATAAACAAGTAGAAATATTTGTAAGGAAGTTAAAAAGAGGAACTGGAAAATACAAAGGTATGCTTCCATTGAAATGTTTTAATTGTGATGGTATTGGTCATTTTTCTTATAAATTTCCTTATGCTAATAATAAAGGCAACAATGAAGAAGAAGATCCTAAGAAGAAAAATAAAAATAAAAAAGGAGACAAGAGAAGGAATAAAAAAAACATCTTTAAGAAATTCTTCTACTCAAAGGAAGACATCTCCTCATCGGACGATGATGATGATATGATAATGATTCAGAAAGAGTACTATTCATGGTAGTAGATTATGATGAAGAGGATTCTGAAGAAGAAGGTGAATTTGATCTCAGAGCATAACTAATTAGTGCCTTAGAAAAACTAGGTAAATAAAGAAAGAAAATCAAGTCACTCAAGGAAGAATTAAAGAAGAAAGAAGGATCTCAAAATCCCAACTTAGAATAAATCGAGCAGATAATCATGAATTTAAATATCTACATAGAAGAATACATAAGGATTGAATAAACACTCATAAATCAATTAGAATATAAGGAGAAGATGATTGAAAGATTGGAAGAAGAAATAGTCACCTTAAAAAAAGATCTTCAGAAGAAACATATGCAACAGAATAGCACCAAGGTATTGGATGAGATCATCAGCAGTCAAAGGAAATACTATGATAGGTCCAGGATAGGATATAACCAGATGCACATTGAGAAAGGTTCGAGCTCCAAGATTTCAAAATAGGAAGCAAAACAAGGAAGCTATGCAAAAATCGTTAGAGGAAATATCAAGAAAAAGGAATACAAGAATACTCAAGAAGAAAATCACAGAGGAACTAGACCACCTAGAAGATTCAGAACACAGAATCAACAATAAACAACATCTGAAGAGGAAGAAGTATTCAAAAGAGAAACATCATTCAGAATATCCCCTAGACCTAGGTATAAAACTATTTTCTTGGTTTTTGTTATTCTTGTAACAATTTTGGATTCAAATTTGCAAATTGTAGAGCCTATGCCAAGAACATAAGAAATTATGAAGGCTATTCAAAAAAAAACTATCCTAGAAAGTCAAATGAAGCACAAAACAAAAATTACAACAGTTTTGGTTCACTAATTAATGAAGTAGAGTTCTACAAGTGCAATAATTTTGGACACATGGGAAAAGATTGTAAATTGGTTGTTCCTCCAAGGGAACCAAAGAAGAATATCAATCAGGAACCACAAAGATATGGATAAGGAAGTAGGATCAATTCAACACCAAAGAATGTTTTCTTGATTTATAGGAACAACACAAGAAAAGTGGGTGGTATGTTGACAATGGATGTTCAAAGCATATGACAGGTGACAAGAATAGGTTTCTAACCCTGAAGAAGGAACGAGATGGATCAGTTTTGTTTGGAAATGTTAAATCAACTAGAATTAAAGGTAGAGGAACAATCAATATTAGAAGCAAAGATGCCAAGGCAGAAAATGTTCCACTGGTCTAATATATGAAGCACAATCTTCTAAGTCTAAGTCAAATGTGTGATCAAGGACACAAACTTTTGTTTAACTCAGAAAAATGTGAGATAAGGAAAAAAGGATCAAGGGAATTGGTGGCTACAACTAGAAGAACCCCAAAAAACATATATGTCCTAAATGAAATTGGAAGGGAAATATGTTGCTTGGGAAAATAAAATGAAAGTTGGCTCTGGAACAAAAGAATGGGTCACATGGACTTTAACAACCTTGTCAAAATCAGCAAAAAGGAAGCAGTGAAAGAAATGATTGAGATCTCAAAGCCAACAAATACTCTATATGAGCATTGTCTACAAGGAAAACAAACCATGACCAAGTTCAAATCAAAAGAGTAATCCACGAAAAAACCATTGGATATTGTACACACTGACCTATGTGGACCCACAAGAATGAAGGGATTAAATGGTGAACATTATTTTATGCTACTAGTTGATGACTACACAATAATGACTACAATTGTATTTCTCAGGAAGAAGTCATAGGCACTCAAACACTTCAAGATATACAAAGATATGGTTGAGACCGAGATGGACTTAAAAATCAAGTGTTTGATATAGAACAATGGAGGATAGTTTACATAAAAAGAATTCATGGATTTTTGTGGAAACCAGGGAATAAAAGGATAGTTCTCAATAGCCAGGACACCTAGGAGAAATGGAGTTGTCGAAAGGAAGAACATAATAGTACAGGACATGGCCAGAACCATGTTTAAAGATTCCAAGTTGAGTGATATATTTTGGGTACAAGTAGTACATACAACAATTCACATCCTGAACAAAGGAATTCTCAGGAGTAACAATGATATGATAAGACTCCCTACGATTTATGGAAAGGAAGATCGGAAAATGTGAAGCATTTTAGAGTATTTGGAAGAAAATGTTATATCAAAAGAGAAGATGGCAGGCTTGGAAAATTTGACTCCCGAGTTGATAAGGGAATACTAGTTGGGTATTCAAGAAAAATAAAAGCATCTAAATGCTTTAGTCAAATACTCAAAAAAATAGTGGAAAGCATCAATGTAACAAGTGACGAAACAAATGAACGAAAGACCAAAGAAAGAAACAAATATTTAGAAGAGTAGGATGTTGAAGAATATACAAAAGAAGAGGTAGAATAGGAAGCATAAGAAGAAAAAGAGCATCCAGAAGCAGAGCAAGAGGAAGATGAACAATAGATACCTCCTAAAAAACCTAATCGACGAGTGCAGAAAAATCATCCACTAGAACAAATTATTGGGAATAAATATGTGGGAGTTGAAACCTGAAGAATAATACTTTCACTGGAACAAAGGAATCTAGCATTGTTATCCACAGTTGAACCAAGCAGTTTTGAAGAAGCCAACAATGATGAACATTGGTTCAATGCTATGGATAAAGAATCAAATCAGATAGAGAAGAACGAAAAATGGGAACTAGTTCCAAGGTCAAAGAACAAGAACATGATTGGTACAAAGTGGATTTTTAGGAACAAATTGAATGAGGATGGACAAGTAACCAGAACAAAAAAAAAAAGTTGGTGTTCAAAGGATATTCTCAAATTGAAGGTATAGATTTTGAAGAGACCTTTTCCCTAGTTGCCAGGATGGAAGAAATTGTATTGATCTTAGCCTATGCATGTTCTAAAAGAATCAAGGTATATCATATGGATGTAAAATAAACCTTTCTAAATGGAGAATTAGAAAAAGAAGTTTGCATCGAACGACCTGAAGGGTTTCTACTTTCAGAAAAGGAACAGTATGTTTGCATACTAAAGGGAGCATTGTATGGGCTCAAGTAGACCCCCAAAGCATGGTATTCAATATTGGACAAGTATCTATAGAAAAAAGTATTTAGGAAGGGAAATGTAGGCAACAATATCTACATAAAAGTGGATCGATACAATATATTGATAATTGAATTTTATGTAAATGATATTATCTTTGGGAGGAATGATGACAGGATGACTCAAAGGCTTTCTAAAGACATGCAAAATGAGTTCGAAATGTCTTTGCTCGATAAGTTGAATTGATTTTTGGGATTACTGATATGTCAGCGTCATAAAGGTATTTTCATCTCCCACACTAAGTACATCAAAGAAATGCTAAAGAAGTTTAGAATGGAAGACTCCAAATCCGTAAGTACTCCTATGCGGACTAGTTGCAAGCTGAGAAAGGATGATAAATCTAAGGATGCATATCAAAAAATCTACAGATTGATGATTGGAAACTTACTCTATGTGACAGCTTCAAGACCGGATGTGATGCAAGCAGTTGGACAGGTTGTGAGATTCCAAGAAGCACCGAAATAAACACATGGTACATCAGTAAAAATAATACTCAGATATCTTAAAGAAACAAAAGATTTTGAATTATGGTATCGAAAAGGGAATGAACTATACTTGGTTGCCTACACAAATGCATATTGGACATGTAGCATTGACGATACAATAAGTACAAGTGGAGAATATTTCTACTTAGGTGAGTTTCTAGTATCATGGTTGAGCAAGAAACAATCAACAATATCTTCGTCCACAACATAATTAGGATATATTGCAACACCAACATGTTACACTCAATTTCTCTACATGAAGCAAACCTTGCAGGATATACAGGTGGAATATGACAAGCCTATTATGATACTCTATGACAACACCACTTCTATCACTATCTCCAAGAATCTAGTAATGCATTCCAAGAAGAAGCACATTCTGATCAAGTTTCACTTTATACAGGAACATGTTACAGAGAAGAACATCAAGCTATAATACATTGAGATAAAAGATAATATTGCAGATATCTTCACCAAACCTCTTACAAGGGAAAGTTTTGAGTATCTTCGATAGAAACTTGGAATAGTTTCTTCCCCATAGTGATCCAAATGGTATCAGGAATACTAAGATAGTGGGAGATAAGTAGAAGACACGAAGAGTCTAAGTAAAAAATATTTTTAATTTTTTTCATATACATAAAAAATTTACACGAGGAATCACCATGAAGTGAAAGGAGGATTGTAGATAGCGAGAGCATCCCTGACGTAAATTACCCTTTTCCATTGATGTCAAAGGGGGAGACAGAGAAAAAGGGCATGGAAATAGAGAGAAATAATAGATGCATGAAGACATGGGGAGCATTGGTCACAGGGAAATCCATTGTCAGAGGGGGAGCATGAGAAAGAGCATGAGTGTTTGCATGCCATCAATGTTTCAATCAATCCAAAGGGGGAGATTGTTGGACAGTTGGTTTTCATTGATTTCAAAAAGTAGTGGTTGTCATTGATTTTAACAAATGTGATGGGTGTTTTTGGAGAAGTCTCCAAAGTGGTCCCCTTATGGTGTAGTTATAAGCATGGATCTCATGGGAAGACTCTTTGAAGAACTATACAAGAAGCCTCGGAAGTGTGGTTATGGAACCCGAAGTTGATTAAGTAATAAGGACATGAATGATAGTGTAAATGTAGAAAAACACATTCATAGATGGATAGTCCGTGTCATGTTGTTTCTGGTTATATGTGGTATGCCACATGTTTCCTCATGGTTGAGGAGTTATGGCCTTGTTAAGTTAGAATCCCCAAAGAATGGTTAATAAACCCTAGTTAGTTAAAAGTCAATTAATGAAAGGGTAAAGTGGTTGTAACAAGAAATTATAGAAGCCCCTAAGATTAAGGAGAGAGGTTAATTTGAAAAAGTATAAATACACCTCAAGGATTCTCTCATAAGTATATTCACTCATTCATTCTATTGAATATCTTCTTGTGAGTAAGTGATATATTGGAAAGTTTGCGACAGTGAAATATGAGGTAGCGATAAGTGAGAAGTACGGGAGTTTTGGGGTTGGAGAAAAGAGAAAAAAATTATGAGGAAACCCTAGTTTGGTTGACCCATGCAGGTCAGACTATTAGTGTCCCGCGAGGCACCCCCACGGGTTGTATAGGACTTGTCACATGAGGCCTCGCTAGACAGAAGGTATTAGTCTTGCAAGGACAAGACATATCTGAGGAGGACAACTAGGTTCAGGTTGCAGTAAGTTTTGATGGTACAACAGGTTTATTATATAATCTGAGATGGTATGCTACAGGTTTCATGAGTAAAGGTATGTTTCTTATGTGTTTGGTTGAGGCTTTATTCATGTATGGTGTGGCATATGCTTAAGGCATATCTTGGAGGCCTATTGGGAATAGGGATGCTATGGTTGAGGTGATATATGCTTGAGACATATTATTGGTATTTGGTCTATGGATGTTATGGTTCTTTGTTAGAGGCACAACTTTGTGATATTGGCTTGAGGCACACTCTTGTATATCATTGATGATATGGTATAGATACATGGTACATGATTAGCTACTCATCATTGACGTTATAGCATCTACATTTTCCATATCTTATGGTCATGATTGATGCATGTTATACTAAATTTGTTGGTACACAGTTTATCCATGGTATGGTATAGGTTTTGGTACAACATACATTGATTATCAGTTACAGGTTGATGGTACAGTGACATCTATAGGTTTATGGTACATTGACAATTACAGGTTGATGGTATAGTGATGGGTTACAGGTTGATGTGATAGTGACAATGATAGTGGCAGTGATTGTGTTATTGAAAATTTGGTCTACATTTATATTTCAGGGTGGAAGGACAGGGCAAGGAAAGGGGGTTGTAGATTCCTTCTTGTTGGTGCCGGAGAACTCATGGAGTTGGAGATTCCTTAAGGTTGGGGCCTGAGAATCAAGGGGTTGTAGCCTCCTTCTGGTTGGAGCCATAGAATTCAAGGATTTGTAGCTTCCTTCAGGTTGGAGCCTTCCATTTGTAGCTAAAGAATTGGGAATTTGGTGCTTCCAATGAATGTATTCTTTTGATATATAAGAAAATCATTTTGTGGTTTTCTCCCATTTGGGTTTCCACATAAATTCTGGTGTACTGTGTTTTTGTGGATGTCTATTATGCTCTATTGATTTATACTTCTCATGGTATATTGATGATATATTGCTGATGAAATTAATGATTTCATATTGTGGTTAAAATTTATAACCAAGTGCTCATATTGATTCACCCCCCCCCCTCTTAGTATTCCAACATTTGCATCCTCCAAGAGAAGTCTCTAAAGGTCCAAAAATTTCAGTGTGGATGAGTTGCAAAAATCTATTTTCTTGTCATGATCCAGAAGGGAATGCTTTTCGATTTTGTTTTCCATAAATTCAAAATTCACATATTGTTGTTTTCTTCTTAAAGTTGGACATCCCTTTAACCATTCCTTGTTTTTGGAGTTGTGAAAGACTATCAAAATTCAGATGTTCATAATGAACATGCCATAACCTTATTCATGAATTTTTTGAATCAAACATTCCTTAAAAATATTTCTTCTGAGGAATGACTTTCCCTCTCATCCTAAGAGGCTTACCATCTTCGTATCTTGTCATGATTGTTTTGAAATGTTTTTTTATTGTATTGATTTTTTTTCACTAGGGAAATTAGGCGTGCGAAACTCACCAATACTTTCCTGTGCTCGTGGATGGTAAGGGTGATAAACTGCAACCCTAGGGACACAAGGCTTGAAATCATGACCTCCCCCCATATCGAGAAAGTGTGTTCACATATCACCAACTGTACTATCCCATGGGGCTTTATTGAGTTGATTTTAACCAACCTATCTTGGACCATAATAATTTGATTCCCTACTTGTCAAATCATTACTAAGGACAACAAATTGTTTTTAAATATTGGTACATACCAAACATTTGAAATCATTCTCTCCAATTCCTAGAATAAATACATTCACAGAACCTTTTCCTTGAGGTGTATGCATTGAATCATTACCCACAAAAATTGAATTAAGTTTACATTCATAAAGGGATGAAAATAAAAAAAAAATTAAGTCATTTTTTGAGTAGCACCTATATCTAATAACTAGGCATCTTCATACTCACTCTGAAAAGAGTAGTTGGAATCTATTAAAGATATTGACATTGATTGTTGAAGAGCGGTGAATGCATACTCAAAATCATTTTGATCATTGATGTCAACATATTGTGTTGAATTCGAATGTGCATTGAATTTTAATTTTCGTTGAACTTAGGTAGCTTATCATTTGGATTTCTAAAATATTATGCATAATGACCAACTCAATTACATCATCTACAAGTAATATGAATCATGTCTCTTCCTCTTCCAGATTGATAGTTGTGATTTGGAGTTCTCTCTGACTAACTTCTTCTAAAATTGTTTGATCCCTATTGAAAATTGTTGCTTCATCTTCCTTGGCTACGCCCATGACCATGGCCTTTATAAGAAGACTG
>SNQJ01S0073806.1:14615-37542 GCA_010110895.2 Picea sitchensis | reverse complement strand
GTTTCTTGAATGACCTTCTCTTATTCCAATTGTTGGAATACCGAGAGGGACTTGGTTATCACTTTTAACCACAATGTGTAATCATTAATTTCTTCAGCAGTATATCATCAATATATCATGAGAAATATAAATCAACATATCATAATAGACATCCACATAAACACAGTACACCAAAATTTATGTGGAAACCCAAATAGGAGAAAACCACATAATGGTTTTCTTATATATCAAAATATTACATTCATTGGAAGAACCAACTTCCCAATTCTCTAGCTACAACTGGAAGGAGGCTACAACCCCCTATTTATGTAATACCCCTAGGTTGAACCCCATTGTAAATATACATGTAATTTTACATAAATGATGATGAACCAGGATACTTTAGGGCCAAATTTCCTTTGTATGATTGTCTTTTGGAAGCCAGAGTGCCTATATGATTATTGGGTTGGTGAGGTAGAAGTTGAAAGGCTAGAAAACCTATTTTTGTAAAATGCAATCACACTCAGTTTTAATGAAAACACATCACTGTTGCAAATCAACCATGTAAAAGAGTATGGGGGGATAAACTACACCAAAATGGGAAAGGGGGCTAATATTATGGGGAAAAGGGATAAGCTAGGGGGATTAAACCCAAAGGAATATTTTATTAATATTCCAAAAAATGTATAAAGTATAAAGTAAGGATATTTAAATATATCCTAAGTCCTTATGTTGAGGAACGCATCACCTTGTGAGGGAATCCATGTGGAACCAAGCTAATTCTAGACATGACAAGTGTCAAGTGGGAACATGAAAATATAATTGGGAAAATTTAATTCCTTTGGGGGGAACATCCCATTATCATTTTCACCTCACTACCTCTATGGGATTGTCATCTATACCTTCATCCTACGAACACCCATATATGTACCTGTATCAAGACTTTGGTTAGTTATGGGGGTAGAATGAAGAGGTGGGTTTTCAGGCCCATAGGACAATGTGAAAGCAGGTTGTCAGGCCCGTAGGACACTAAAGAAGCAAGTTTTTAGGCCCATGATCATTCTCTCCAGGTCGAGAACTATTGGGATTTGATTTCACAAGGTGCCAAACTACAACTATAGGGCTCTGAGACTTCTTGTCTGACCTGTTGCTAAAGCCCTGGAAGGGAAGTGAGTTAGTCGAAGGAATGCTTAGCAGAGAAGGGGCACACTTCTAGTTGTGGGACATGCATGTGGGGAATGAGGGACTGTAAGGTGTTAGTTTGTGTTTGCACCCGTGTCTGAGTTGTATACTATAAAAGAGACCTTAACCTTCTTAGAAATCCTTTACCTAGGTGTAATTTAGCCCTAGCTCGGGGCTGACCCACTGCTGAGAGTTTATGAGAAGTGTGGTCTAAGGTTGGGAGGAACGTGGAAGGTCTGCATGAAATTGGTGTCTATTTCATGACACAAGTTTATTTCATGTGCTTATTTTATTTACTATGTGTATAATTATGTGTCTTTTGCTATGGAATATCCGTGATAATGGTGTTTATAAATTATTATTGTTATTCCGCTCAACACTGTTCCTATGCATAACATTTCAGTAATTTAATTGTGTGTTAAATCAAGTGTTGCATTATTATTTATGCATTTGTTTCCATGGGTTTTCCTGCATATGTTGCATGCATATTTTTTGTTATTATTTTGTATGAATCTGTGCATTTGCAGAGTATTTGTATGTTTTAAATTAATATCAGAGTTCAAAATTTTAATTGGCATATCCCAACAGGTGGTTGGGAATGCTACAATGTGGTATCAGAGAAATTTTGTTGAGTTGTCGGTAATGGGGACATTACAAAGGGGTATCATAGATGTAAAAATAAATAAAAAAGATAGTTTTGTGCAGCGTGGCCCAGACTGATTGGTTGGGAACGTTATAAAGTGGCATCATAGATCAGTTTTCAACACCGATCCTGGATGGGCTGAGTTAAAAGAACGTTGAAGCGGAAACTCGCAGAGAATTAATTTATGGAGTATGTCTGCAACTTGTTTTATTAAATTACTGCAGTAAAATTGAGAGAAATTTCATGGGTAATGAGAAGAATCGAGCTCGGAAATTAAGTATAAGCAAATTTAGTCTCTAATTTATCATATTTGGGCTCGTAGATGACTGAAATTTGAAGTTACAGAGTGCCCATGGTGCCCATGACAAAATTGAGGTGAAATTGGGCAAAAGCCCCAAATTTTGCAGAGTAATTCAAGACAAATTCATGCAAGAGGTGAATTTGAAGAGGGGGGAGGGTCGAAATTGTATGTACAAACCCAATTTGGATATATTGAGATTAATTACAAACTCTAATGGTGGACACACAAATAATTGCAAAATTAATCCTCTTTGGAAATTTTGAAAATAAGTAAAATATGGGTATTTTTTCGTACGATGATGTCGACATGATGTGGAGGCCACATGTCAGTTGGAGGGGTAGAAGAAATACGTGTAATTACATGGTGGTAGTTACATGTTGGATGGGATGACAGTTGGAAAGTGATGTGGAGCCATGTGGGAGGACAACTGTCAGTCCCACGAAACCACGGTAAGAAGTGGAAAAATGGTTAAGTGTTGAGACTTCTTGGATGAACTTATGAAAGGAAGGTTACAAGATTATGAGTCCACAAGGGAAAAATAAGCTAAGTGTTTGTTGTGGGTTCATGTAAGGTATGAATATAGACTATGATTTTGCGATTCCACCACACGCGAGCTTGTGAATACAATAAAAACTTCTAAGTATGGGATAAAGTTAAGGGTGGAGAAACATGAGAGTGTATTTTGGAGGCCAAAAAAGTTTGAAGGGAAGAAATTAAGACCTTATACCCATAGTGAAATATTTTAAAGGTCAAGCTCTAATTCAAATATAATCAAACGATGGTTGAATATTGAAGCTAGGATTCTCAATCTAACGAAATTCTCTTCTTTGTAATTCCATTAATAGTCTTTCTACTCAAAGTTTGAAGGGGGACACAAGAATTAGTCATGAGGATTCGTGGACAATGGATTCCATGTATTCACTTAATAATGTATTAAAAATATATATATATTAAGAATTCACAAGAAATTAGAAATAAATTAGTTCTGATAAAATTATGAAGAACATAATGTTGTATAAAATGATGGATTTTCTAAATTATTGTAGACTTAAAAATCCTTTTGCATACACATTTTTGCGGAACCAAGAACATAATTCGATGTAAGAAGAATTCAACAGGAATATAAGTAAACCAAGACATGGATGATGACCAAAGAAATTACAATTATGAATATGAAGGAAGAATGTTGGGTATGGGAATGGATGTTGTAGTAACATAATCCAATGGGAAGGGAGAAGATGGAAAGGAAGAGAGCATGAACTTGGTGGAGACCATAAATTTTTTTCAAAAGGATGTACACATTTATAAACACGATAAACAAAATATTATGAAATCCAAAGAGCAACAAGGAGGATTTAACATCAAGTTAATGCAGAGCTTGGACATAACAGTGAAGAAAATGGATAAGGAGACCGAGTCAAGAAAATCAGGTAGTCTGCGGTCTCATGATAAGAGGAGAAGAACCAAAAGTGTCGGTAGGCATCACCATCACTCCCTAAGGAATTTAGCTAGGATAACACACAATAGTTCAAGTCCATCCCCTGTTAGGAAGCATAAGAAGAAGTCTGGAGTGGATGAGCTAAAGGGAGAAATGAATAAAATCAAACCACCTGAATTTGAGGGTGAGCACAAGAAGGATGAAGATGCCGAGATCTAACTGCTATGCATGCGAAATTATTTCCAGTTGCATAACTAATCTTCACGGGAAGAAGGAATAATTTCCATATATCAACTCAAAGGAAAAACATTAATGCGGTGGGATCAATTTGTGCAAGTACAACACATTGATGAGAAAAAGGTTACTTGAAGAGAATTAAAAATGTATTTTAGAAATAAGTACTTAACCAAACGATACTATGATAAGAATATGAAGTAGTTATTTGAACTCTAGCTTGGTAGTATGACTATAGATGAGTATTAAAGGAGGTTCTTGGAGATGATAAAATATGTTTCCTTCATCAAGGATGAACAAGTTAAGATTCAAATGTACTTGAGTGGGCTTCCATCATTTCTCAGGGACAAGATACAATATGATGATCCAAAGAAAATAGAAGAAACCATAAGAAGAGATAAATTCCTTTATGATCAACATAGAGGAAGACCAAATTTCCAAAAGGCATGAGAAGATAAGAATAAGAGAAAGATGGAACATAGGAGGAAGGGGAAAAAGTCACCATTCTTTTGAAATAATTCTCAAAGACAATCATCTCCTAAGGAACCCAAGATGACTAAGACAATGGGGAAAATACCAAGGAACCCATGTATTCTATGTTAGGGTTGTGCGAGAGATCATATGTACAAAGATTTCCCTCACAAGGGTGAAAAAGTGAGGATTGTTCACAGTGTACAGTAAGATGATATAGTGGAGGACATAAGAAAGAATGTACCTAGTATATACACAACAATGGATAAAAAGAAAGTTGAGTTTCAGTGACATATGATTGAAGTGGAAGGTAAGATCAACAACCAACCAATTGATATTTAAATTGATTCAGGAGCTAGTCATAGTTATCTAGATCCTAAGATGCTGGAAATATTTCAATTGCCAAGAAGATTGGTAAACCTTGGTTGGTGCAGCTAGCTACAGGAGCTAAAAGGAATATTAATGAGATGGTTAAGGCATGCCCAATAGACATGAATGGATGAAGCACAAGGGAAAATTTGAATATCATACCTTTGGTATCATATGAATTCCTAATCGGTATGGATTGGTTGGACCAACATCATGTTATTCTAGACTATTATAATAAGAATTTTTACTTCTTGGATGAAGAAGGGAACCTAAGGATAGTTCAAGGTATTCCAAGAGCAGTAACCATCATAGAAGTTTCAGCCTTGTAGATGAAGAAAAACTTCAGGAAAGGATGTCAAGTACCAAGTACCAAGGAACCTAAGGAAAAAGTACCAAGTATTGAAGATTATGCAGTCCTAAAAGAGTTTTAAGATGTATTTAAATAAATATTGGGGCTTCCACCCACGAGAGATATTGATTTTTCCATAAATTTGATTCCTAGAGAATCCATAGTTTCCAAGACTCCTTATAGGATGAGTACACCAGAATTGAAGGAATTGAAAATGTAGTTGAAGGAACTTCTAAAGAAGGGGTATATACACCCAAGTGTGTCACATTGGGGTTCCCCAGTATTATTTGTGAAGAAAAAATATGGAACCTTGAGGCTTTTCATTGACTTCATGCAGTTGAACAAGGTAACTGTGAAGAAAAAGTACCCTTTTCCAATGATATATGATCTCTTTGATCAACTAAATGATGATAAATTATTCTCGAAGATCGATATTAGGTCAGGCTATCATTAGGTAAGAATTAAGGAAGAGGAAATTAGCAAGACTTCATTTAGAACAAGGTACGACCATTATAATTTCATAGTCATTCCACTTTGGTTATCAAATGCACCAACTGTCTTCATGTGTTTAATCAATGGTATTTTCAGAGAATATCTGGATAAGTTTGTCATTGTATTTTTGGATGACATACTTATTTACTAAAATTCCAAATAAGAGAATGAGAAACCGTTGAGTATGGTGCTACAAGTGTTGAGAGAACATCAACTATTTTCAAAGTTTATCAAGTGCTCATTCTACCAGAGGAAAATACATTACTTGGGGGATATTATTTTAGAGAAAGGGATAACAGTGGACCTAGAGAATATAAAATCCATTGAAGGGTGGTCAACACCAAGGAATTTCTATGATTTGAGATCATTCATGGGACTTGCATGTTATTACAAAATCTTTATTGAAGGATTCTCAAAGATTGCACACCCAATCACTTCCTTGCAAAAGAAGGGTGTGAAGTTTGAGTGGACATCAAAATGTGAAAGAATTTTCCAACTCTTGAAGTATTGGTTTAATAGTGCTCCAATATTGAGGATTGTTGATCCAAATGAAGGCTTCATTGTATGGACAGATGCATGTAAAGAAAGACTTGGTGGAGTTCTTAGTCAGAATGGACATGTGGTGTGCTATGAATCAAGAAAATTAAAGGAACATGAAAAACAATATGCCACTAATGATTTGAAATTGTTAGTATTATTACACAAGTTGTAGGTTGGTAAAATCCCAACCCAACCACCAAGTGGTGACAACTAAGGGATACTATACCTAATGTCACCTCGATATAAGTCCCACACTTCAAGGGTGACTAGGTCACTCTGGGGAGGCGATCCCGATGACCCTAGGGGATTGAGACAAATGGAAGGGAAGGAAGATAAGTATCCCCCTAAAGGTCAATGATGGAAATGAAAAGTGGCTTTGATGACTTGTCTTTGGATTTTTTAAGTTTTCGAAGTATTTGGATGCTTGCAAAGGGTGTTCATACCTACCCGATACACAAGCAAATCCATGCTTGCATATAGTAATGTTAGGTGGAAAAGTAATTTAATATTGCTATCCCTAATTGAAAAAATAATCAATGTTATATATCAACACATAAAGTATAATAATGGCTTTAATATAAGTGCTAAAATTCCAATTGAATAAGCACGAGACAAGCTAGTAAAAACTAGTTTAGCTCAATAATGATAGAACAAGAATTTAGCACAAAAATCAAGGCTATCATAAAAAGATAACTATAGTGATATTTATCAGCCTTATGGATGTAACAAAATTGTTATTACAACAAGATATTTAACCACTAAAACTTGCCAAAATATGCATTGTACTTAGTAGATTATGTGGGAAAATTTTAGGCAATTTTCAACAGTTAAATTAGGAGTTATTGAAGAGTTTGGTTAGGGTTTTCTACAGACCTAATGGATGTAGGTTAAATTTGTAAAAGAATCAGGAAATACTTGGATAAATGAAACGCCCTAGTGGCTCAAGAAAGAATTTATAGCATAGATTTGATGCCACTAGGAACAGACTTCAAAATCACGAAATTTCACTTTTCCCAAAGAAACAATTTTATATCTCAAATGCAACAAGTGATGACTAGTGCCTTTAATGATTGGGTTAATTGAGTCAAGAAAATAAAGAGCTAAATGTACTACCTCCTTGGGGGTGTAAATCCTCTTACTCCCCAAGGCAAGTATCCCTAGCTGGGTTTTAGGGTAAGAGGGTGTATGCACTTATACTTCTCTTAGAAAACCCTTGTTAAACCAATAAATATTTAAGAATAAAGTGATGGAGGTTAAGGTGGGGGTGCATTCCCTTATACTTCCCACCTAGCTCTATAAAAACAGTGTTTTATTGAAACAAAATGATAATATAATGTAAACAATCCTTACCAATTCAAGGAAAATGCTAAGATAAACCACCACTATAGAAAATAAGAGCCTTCCAGGGATAGAAAATCACTTCCATCAACCAAATAACCAATATAGTAGCCATACACAAGAGAAAAAGAGATAAATAGCTAAAGGTAGAGAAAATTCCAGTTCAAGTACCTCTCCAAGATGGGAGAGTTATGTTATGAAATGAGATCTTATGATCTGTATTTATACAAAATGTCTCCAAAATAGTTTTTCTACATAGTATTATGGTAAACCACAAGACTAATGGTCAACAACCCTAATATTTCCCCTTTTACAAAATAATATTTAAAAATTCACTTAAAATTTACTTTTACACAAAAAGAAACCTTAATTCAAAGTGACGCCTTTAGCGGATGTTTTGGCACTAGGAGAAAGTTGTTGGTGTTGGATGAGTGTAGTTAGGCTTCCCAAAGCCACATGTAAAGAATCCAAATTACTTTCTTCATGGTGAAAACCTCATTGTCCTAAAAAATTCCATGTGCTAATGAGTGGTAATCTCACCACCAAACACTAACTCCCTAGGTGATGTCATGCCTCTAAATGTGACGTTGTGCCTCTCCTAGGAAACAAATTTGGCATGTGGGGGATAGGTTATGTCGTCAAAGTCATATTATAGGCCTCTGAAGTTTCATCTCTCTCATTCAGCATGCAGGCCCTTGGCATCCACCTATGGTCTTCAAGCCCCGTGGAAGCCTAAGCTAGGCTTGTTCCTCCAAAACTGTCCACCAACTAGGTCTTGCAAACACAAATAAGCACACCCTCCAAGGATATCAAGTCAAAATATCATGATAAGTAAATCAAGTCAATAAATAAGACACCTAATCATGTGCATCAAATATTACCCCATCAAATAATTAAGTGCTCAAAGACATTATGCGATTTTCCAAGCTTGGATATGGGAGGGTTTAAGAGGTTGTCCTATAGGGTAGATATTTCTCTAGGTCAAGGAGTGTTTCCAAGAGATCCATCTCTAAGCCATGTAAAGTAGATGAATTCTTTAGGGGTCAAGACTCATTGGGCATGGGGTTCATGAAATACAAGGGGTTTTAGTGTCTCATTCATGGGTTCTTTTTTAGAGGGTGTGTGGCACCTTCGTTTGCAATGAAATTTTTCCAAGCCCATCATTTTTCCATTCTTTGTTTCTTTCAAAAATCAGGGACAAGTTGAAGGCCACTTTCCTGGCATGGTGTTCAAATAATGACAGTGTCACTCACAAACACTTAGTGGAAATGAGATTGTTGGCTCGTGATGAAACCCCCTTTCTCTCAACCATGCAACTGAGAGACATTACCCTAGCTTGGTGACCAGATGATGTTAATGTCATACCAATAAATATCCATGATCATGATAGGTCATCTCATGATGAGACCTCTTATCCTCCAACTAACCCTTTAACCATTCATAATCATTATTCTTGTGGGTCCCTCTTTTCTTATAGATAAGCATTTCATTGTTTTCTTGGGGGATTCCCTGGGTGAAGCGTCTGGAAGGTTGATACATAGGATTTTATTTTTTACCCAACAACAATCCATCTGTTCCTTCATCCCCTTATTCCCATAGAATGAAGGACAACCCCTTATTTGGTCAATACACCCTAAAATTCAAAGAGATAAGGAAATGGGGGGTTAAGTGATGGAAAGTGGTAAGTATGGTCGAGAACAATACGATGGTTCTTCAAGGGATTTCCTAGTAGAAAACCCATCCCCAAGGAAGACCACTTACTAGGGAACAATGTCAACCACCAAAGTGAAGTAGGGAAAAAGGCATAGTGTCCAAGCATATGTCATGAAATCTAAAGCAATCCAAGATACAACATACTCAAATTCCTCAAATATTGAAATGACACTTAGAATTATACTTGACTTTTACCTCATGGAGCAAGGCCCATTGTGTTTCAGAATCCAGCTAGTGCGGTGGATTCCAACTGAAAATATACGACCTTTGTGGTGGTGAGAAGGGTCTCCATATGTGAAAAAGGATACTGCTAGTCATGTAGTCTCTCGGTACTCCATATCTGCAACCTGATGGCCTCAAGACATAATCTCCTTATTTATCCCACAAAATGGGCGTAACATATGGCTCCTACTTGGGGACATGTGCTCGTCCTAGAGTGCATGAGAACTGCAACATGTCCTAGTAGACATGTGCCTACCAAAACTCATAAAAAGGGATCAGAGCATCTAGGGTGGTGCTATCACCCTTTATCCATATATATATATATATATATATAATCCAAAATAAAATATAATATAGAAAATAATTTTTTTGACAGTTTTTCAAAAATTTATAAATTAAGTATGAAATCAATATGAAAGTAGAAAAAAATGAACTATAAGATGCATCTAAACTAATATGATAAATCAATATGCAAATGCAAGAAATAAAAATGACTTACCTACTTACCTAGGGCCTTGGGGCCCTAAATATCAGGTGATAGGTGATGTGAGGTGAATTCATATAACCAGTGCATCCAGTTGATCTTCCCATCAAAGTATCTCCCCCTATGCTGGATTATGTAAAACAACAAAGATAATTCAATCACATAATGATCATGAGCATAAATAGATATATAATAAAGCATGAAATGAAACTCATGGAGATGTGTGGGAGGGAGGAAATCTTGTTGGAAACGATATCCGCAACCCTGATCATGCAAGGAATCCTGCCTGAAATAATAGACACAAGATCGATCAATCCATCTATGAAGGGGGATACTATATAAACACAAAGGCTCATCTTCATCCTCCTGAACATGATTACTACTTCTTGGAGACTGAGTAGATATGAGAGGTCCTAAGAAGAACTCATGATTTCCCTAAGAAGAGGAAATGAGGTAAGGAATAGGATCAGGTCTAGGAAGAGAAAAGTGCATCATATTTATCTTCGAATCCCTGTATAAATACTCAATATGAAAGTGCTTCCTCTTTGTAGTGTGAGTCTCTGATCGCTCTGAGGTGGCCATGTCCTGGTGTGCCTCCAATATTGAGGATGAAAGTGGCTGAGAGTCCTTGAATAAATCTGTAATCATGTCATCATCAGGCTCCCAAACAGATGAATCATGTATGCATGAAAAGTAGTCCTCTAAAGATGATAATTCAAACCCGTTTTCTTGAGGGATACCCTCAATGTCGTAAATGGGTTCTCTATAGAAAATGAGACGATTAAAATCCCACCTGTGTCTGTCAGTCTATATGAAAGTGTTTATATGATCATTAATCATATGTAAAGGTTATCTCACAAGACCATCAACAAAAGCTAACATCTCTTTGTCTTTGTGTGCAAGAGGAGTATAGGCATGGACGTCTTCAGGAAGCTCCTCAAATTCATCATTGAGGCTAGTTGCTTCTTGAACTTCATGAACAGGAGGATAGCTTGACTAGACAACCTCAACTATGTCAGGAAGGAGAAAAGGTAATGATGCCTCAACATGTTGTGCTTCATCATGATTATTTTTTCTCTTCATGGGCATGCTCCTCTATTGCATCTTCATCACATGAGGATTGATTCTTAATACAAATTGATTCATGTGCCTTTTTTCAAAAAGATCTATCGCATCCAAGGGATCCTCTAATAATTCTTCACTTTCAAAGTAACATAATAAAGTGTCATCAAGATATTCAAAAGGATTACAAATCATCATGTTCTCTTCTTGATGTGTGGGAGGAACAAAGGCATGGATTTTTTCTTCAAAATGAAGGGCATATATGAGTACCTCTCCTTCATCAAATTTCTCCTCTAGATATTCATCAGAATATTCTTGGTAGTTTTCTTAATATATCCTTCCTTCAAGCACTTCTTCATCATCAAGGACAAGAAATAACTCTCTTATATGATTCATCATTTCCTCAACAAATTTATTAGTAGCCTTTTACTTTTCCATCTACAAAAATGCCATCATTGAGTCACAACACGCTCTGGATGAGGGTTCATCCCATGGTTCCATAATTCCATTGATGAAAGGGACAACTCAATGGAGTTTCTAGGTGAGATAAAGTCTCACTGAAGGAGGGAAAGGAGGAAAGGTGGAAAGGTGGGATTAGGGAGAGTGGAGTCGCCAAAAAAATTTCAAAGGAAACTTATAAAGGGTGGAAAAGGGAATGTTCTTCAATGGATTCATCAGGAAAGCTAAGGGATAGAGGCTTTGGGAGGGAATCTTTCCAAAGTGTCATTAGGGAATGAAGAGGATTCAAAATCCTCCCCGAAAATCATGGAAACATGTTATCACACAAGTTGTAGGTTGGAAAAAGCTTGAACTAACCACCAAGTGGTGCAAACTAAGGGACACTATACCCAATGTCACCTCGATATAGGTACCATGCTTCAAGGGTGACTAGGTCACTCTACAGAGGCGATCCTAATGACCCGATGGGGATTGAGATGGATGGAAGGGAAGGAATAGAAGTATCTCCCTAAAGGTCAATTATGGAAAGGAAAAGTGTCTTTGATGACTCATCTTTGAATGTTTTAAGGTTTCCAAGTCTTTGGATGCATGCAAAACGTGTTTGTACCTTCCCGAGACACAAGAAAAGCCACACTTGCATATAGTAATGTTAGGTGGACAAGAAAGTTACACTTGCTGTCCCTAATTTCAGAAATAATCAATGATATATATAAGGACATAAAATATAATAAGGGCTTCAATATAAGTGCTAAAATTCCAATTGAATAAGCATGAGACAAGCTAGTAAAAATGAGTTTAGGTCAACAATGATAGAACAACACTTTAGCACAAAATGAAAGGCTGTCATAAAAAGATAACTGAAGTGATATTTATCAGCCTTATGGATATACAAAACTTTTTATTACAGAAAGATATTTAACCATTAAAACATGCTCAAAACTTTCCAAACGATGCATTGTACTTAATAGATTATGTGGGCATATTTTAGGCAATTTTCAACGGTTGAATTAAGAGTTATTGAAGAGTTTGGTTATGGTTTTCGGTAGCCCTAATGGCTCTAGGTTAAATTTGTAACAACAACAATAAATACTTGGAGAAATGAAACTCCCTAGTGGCTCACGAAATCATTTATAGCATATATTTGATTCCACTAGGAACAACTTCAAAATCACGAAATTTCATGTTTCCCAAAGCAACAATTTTATATCTCCAATGCAACAAGTGATGACTAGTGCCTTTAATGATTGGGTTAATGGAGTCAAGAACATAAACAGCTAAAGGTACTACCTCCTTGGGGGTGCAAATCCTCTTACTCCCCAGGGCAAGTATCCCTAGCTAGGGTTTTAAGCTAAGAGGGTGTATGCACTTATACTTATCTAAGAAAACCTTTGTTAAACCTATAAATATTTAAGAATAAAGTGATGGAGACTAAGGTAGGGGTGTGTTCCCTTATACTTCCTACCTAGATCTATCAAAGTAACCTTGTCTTGAAACAAAATGATAATACACTGGAAAAACTCCTTACCAATTCAAGGAAAATGATAAGATAAACCACCATAATAGGAAAGAATATCCTTCCAAGGCTAACACATCACTTCCATAAACCAAATAACCAAGAAAGTATCCATACACAAGAGAAAAAGAGAGAAATTTCTAAAGGTAGCGAAAATTTTAGTCCAAGTACCTCTCCAAGATGGGAGAGTTATGTTATGAAATGAGATTTTATGATCTCTATTTATACAAAATGTCTCCAAAATAGTTTCTCCACATAATATTAGGTTAAAACACAAGACTAGGGGTCAAAAACCCTAATATTGCCCCTTTTACAAAACAATATTTAAAAATAGACTTAAAATTTACTTTTACACAAAACAAAACCCTAATTCAAAGTGACATCACCCCTTTAGGGGACGTTTTGGCACTAGGAGCAAGTCGTTGGTGTTGGAAGAGTGTAGTTAAGCTTCCCAAAGCCACATGTAAAGAATCCAATTCAATTTCTTCATGGTCAAAGTCTCATTCTCCTCAAAATGTCCATGTTCCAATGAGTGGTAAGATCACTACCAAACCCGATCCCCCCTAGGTGACATCATGCCTCTAAAGGTGACATTTTGCCTCTCCTAGGAAAAACATTTGGCATGTGGGGGCTAGGTTATGTTGTCCAAGTCCTAGGCCTTTGAATTTTCATCTCTCTCACGTGGCATGCAGGCCCTTGGAATCCACTTGTGGGATTCAAGCCCCATGGAATCGCAAGCTAGGGTTGTTCCTCCAAAAAATCCACCATCTAGGTCCTGCAAAGACAAATAAGCACACCCTCCAAGGATCTTAAGTCAAAATATCATGATAAGTAAATCAAGTCAATAAATGATCCACCTAAGCATGTGCATCAAAGATTACCCTGTCAAACAATTAAGTGCTCAAAGACATTATGCGACTTTCCAAGCTTGGATATGGGAGGGTTGACGAGGTTGTCCTATTTGGTAGATCTTTCCATAGTTCAAGGAGTGTTTACAAGAGATCCCTCTCTAAGCCATGTAAAGTGGATGAAGTGGTTAGGGGCCAAGACTCATTGTGTATGGGGTTCATGATATACAAGGGGTTGTAGTGTCTCATTCATGGGTGCCTTTGTAGAGGGTGTGTGACACCTTCATTTGGAATGAAAATTTTCCAAGCCCATAGTTTTTCCATTCTTTGTTTCTTTAATAAATCAGGGACAAGTTGAAGGTCATTGTCTTGGTGTGGTGTCGAGATAATGACAGTGTCACTCACAAACACCTAGTGAAAATGAGAAGGTTGACTCATGATGCGACCCCCTTTCTCTCAGCCATGCAACCGATAGCCATTACCCTGGATTGGTGATCAAATGATGGTAATGTCATGCCACTAAATATCCATAATCATGATAGGGATGCTCATTATGAGACCTCGTTTCCTTCAAATAACCCTTTAATCATTCATAATCATTATTCTTGTGGGTCCCCCTTTTCTTACAAATAAGCATTTCATTGCTTTCTTGGGGGATTCCCTGGGTGAAGCATCTGGAATATTTATAGATAGGATTTTATATTTTACCCAACAACAATCCCTCTAGGCCTTCAACCCCTCTTTCCCATAGAATGAGGGAAAACCACTTCTTGGATAAATACACCCTAAAATCCCAAGAGATAAGGAAATTGGGGGTTTAAGTGATGGAAAGTGGTAAGAATGGTTGGGAAAAATACGATGGCTCTTCAAGGGAGTTCCTAGTAGTAAAACCATCCCCAAGGAAGGCCACTTAATAGGGAAAATTGTCAACAACCAAGGTGAAGCAGGGAAAAAGGAATAATGTCTAAGCATATGTCATGAAATATAAAGGAGTCTAAGATACAACATACTCAAATGCCTCCAATATTGAAATGGAAATTACCATGATACTTGACTTGTACCTAATGGAGCAAGGCCCATTGCCTCTTGGAAGCCATCTAGTGTAGTGGATGCCAACTAAAAATCTACAACATTTGTGGTGGTGAGAAGGGTCCCCATATATGCAAAAGGATATTGCTAGTCATGTAGCCTCTCGGTACTCCATATCTGCAACCTGAGGGCCTTAAGACATAATCTCTTTAGTTATCCCACAAAATGGGGATAACAAGAAGCCATAGCGTATGCCTTAAATATGTGGAGGAGATACCTCATGGGGAAAATATTCGAGTTGAGGACATACCATAGTGGTATGAAATATTTATTTGGACAACCAACTCTAAATTCTAGGAAAAGTAGGTGGTTAGAATTACTTAGTGAATATGAATTTGATATAAATCATATCAAGGGTAAAGAGAACAAGGTGGCTGAAACAATCAGTAGGAGAGTGCATGAGATGTATGCTACGACCATTATCATGTACACATCATATTTGAAAGAAAAATGTTTAGAGGCTGCAAAATCAGATCTACAATACATGGAAATAAAGACAAAATTACAACAAGGTATTTTGCAGCAAAAAATTGAGAATTTTGAGTTAAAAGAGAATGAAATTCTTTATACAGAGGAATAATTTATGTGCCAACTTTTAAGGAATTGAAAAGTATGATATTAAAAGAAATTCATAATTTTCCTTATGTTGGACACCTGAGTTACCACAAGACTATTAAGCTTGTCAAGAGCCAATATTATTGGTCAGGTATGAATAAAGAGGTTGGTGATTTTATTTCCAAGTGTTTGGAATGTCAAAACGTCAAGGTTGAGCACAGACACCCAGTTGTTTTGTTACAACCATTACCCATTCCTGAGTGGAAATGGGAAGTTGTAACAATGTATTCCATCACCAAGCTTCCAAAAACAACCAAGAAACATGATTCCATCATGGTGGTGGTGGATAAGATTACTAAAGCTACCCACTTTATTCCAGTAAATCTCACTCATAAGGAAACCAACATTGCTGATATTTATATGAAAGAAATTGCTCAACTACATGGTATACCCAAGATAAGTGTGTCTGATAGAGACCCAAATTTTACATTAAATTTTTGGAAAGGATTATTCAAAGGATTTGGGACTAATCTGAACTTTATCACAACCTATCATCTAGATTCATATGGGAAAACAAAGAGGGTGAATCAAGTGATTGAATATGTGTTGAGGATGTATGTGATGGATAAACCATCCAAATAGGAGGATTATTTGTATTTAGTGGAGTTTTATTATAACAACGGGTATCAAGCATCTCTAAATATGAGCCCATTTGATGCCTTTTATGGAAAAAAATGCAACACACTAGTGAGCTTGGACAACCCAACAAACATAGAAGTGGTTGGACCTGAATTACTTAGGGAAACATAAGAGAATATGGTGAGAATAAAACACAATTTAAAGGATTCCCAAGATAGGAAAAAAAGTTATGTTGATAAGGGAATAACTCATAGATACTTCAAAGTGGGTGACCATGTGATTTTAAAAGTAAAGGGCAAGAAAAGTTCCATGAAGTTGGGAAATTGTTCAAAACTGATAGCTCGTTATTATGGACCATTTGAAATCCTGGAGAGGATTGGTCCTATAGCATACATGATTTCCTTACCTAGATCAATGTGTATTCATAATGTATTCCATGTATCATTTCTTAAAAAGTATGTAGTTGATGCTAATCATGTCATTGATTGGAATGTGATTTAGGTGGAGCAAGAATGATACTTCCTAGTTCAACCAATATGCATATTGGATTGGAAAGTCAAGCTACTCTGAAATTGAGAAATATGACTGGTAAAGGTCTAATGGACCTGGTACAGTCCCAAGGATGCAACTTGGGAGCATGAGGATGTTCTGTAGGCATTGTATCTCCATCTGTTTGAGGACTTTTGAATTTTGACTATATATGTGTATCCATTGCACTGAGGATAGTGCATAAATAAAGGTGAGGGGAATGTAATGCCCCTAGGCCGAACTCGATTGTAAATACAAATGTAATTATACATAAAGGATGATGAAATAAGATACTTTGGGGCCATAGTGCCTTTAGATGAATGTATTTTGGAGGCTAGAGTGTCTGTATGATTATTGGGCTAGTGAGCCATAAGCTGAAAGGCCAACAAACCATAATCATACATGTACACTTAATCTTTTAATTCACCATTCAAAAATGATGACTTGACATCCATCCGATGTAAGTTCAAATTGTAATTAGTGTTTAATACAATCATACATATAATGGTTTTCATTTTATCTATAGGTGCAAATGTGTCATCATAATCTATTCCTGCCTTTTGTGAATATCCTTTTGCAAACAATGTAGTATCGAAATTTTCCATAATACCATTAGAATTAAACTTAGAGTTTCACCCATTTTGAGCTTATAAGAACTTTATTTTCAGGCAGTTCAAATAGTTCCCAAGTGGAATTTTTCATAATGGAATCATATTCCTCTTGCATATCATTCATCCATTCTTTATGATCCTTTTCTTTCTCAAAATATAAAGGTTCTTCAATACTCATGACTTGATACATCAAATCATAATCTTTTTACTTGATTGATGTCTTCATCTTACTTATTGAACTTCGTAGTGCCTCACTACTTGGTGGAGTAGCTCCACTATTTCTTGATATACTTTTGATACTTATAGTTTCAATGCCACTTATAGATTCAACATCTTCTTGTTTATTTTCACTTTATTCTACTTATGCACTTTCAATACCATCTTCAATAATTTTGAATACATCTTGACTTTCATCATATGAATTCTCATGAAATATAACATCCCTACTTGCAAAGAATCTATGATTAATAGTTCATACATTTTGTAAGTTTTATGGTCCACACAATAACTAATGAAAATACATTTGACTAATTTTTCTTCAAGTTTCCTTCCACTTTCATTTGGGATGCCAGAAAGTGATTTACTTCGAAAAACTCTCAAATGATTAACACCTGGTTTATATCCTTTTAATTCTTCATAAGGAGTTTCATGCTCTAAAAACTTGGTTAGAATTCTATTTTGTAAATACACAATTGTACTTATGGATTTATCCTAGAAACTATTCAAAAGTTTCTTACCTTTGAGTATGCTTCTAGCACACTCTACTACAGTTCTGTTCTTCCTCTCGACCACACCATTTTGTTGATGGGTATGTGGAACCATGCACTGCTTATAAATTACATTGTCTTTGTAGTACTTTAAGATTCTTTTGAAGTGTGTTATCCACCTTGATCTGATCTAAGGATATTGATATGCTTACACGTCTTGTTTTCAACCGAATTTCTAAACTCTTTGAAATATTCCAAAACATTACTTTTATTTCTTAAGAAATAGACCCATGTGAACATGGTTCTATTTTTTTCTTTCTGATGGAATACCTTATGGGAAACCCCTAAATACTTCCTCACTTCATGGATGGTAAATGCGGTCAACTGTTGGTCCTGATTATGGGGCCTAACCCCAAGGGGGAACAAGATATTAGAACCCGTGAACTCCTCCATTGGGGATAGATTCACATATGGCTCATAACCACTTGAGATAACCCTTGGGGCTTGTGAACCTGGTTCTTTCATCAATGAATATAACAAAATAAGAAGCTCCCCCAAGTGATTTATTTTTCATTGATCCACACACACACCAATGTGCACTAATTCAAGAAAATTGTTTTTTCATTTATTTATCCTCATTAGAAACACATTCCTATGTTTTTTTTCCTATTGCACAAACATCATATTTAACATGCTCATTATTAAAAACTGAAATCCCTTTCCCCACATATTTTCTTTGAAGTAAAACTAGATCTTTGAGATTTAAATGTTCATACATTAAGTGCCAAAGTTTTTCTGTAGACGCACTTGTAGATAATAAATCTTGATGCCTCTCAATAGTAACATCAAGTTTGTATAGGCCTCCCACTTTGATTCCTTCTTCTATGTCTTTGTAGTGATATTGCATATCTTTCACTTGACAACTTGACTTCACAAATTCAACGTTTAAACCTTGATCTATGTTTTCTGAAATTGATATTATATTTTTAATAATCCATGGTACATACATTACATTTTTTATTTGTTTCACATGACCATTTGGTAAATTCAAATATACATCATCATATCCTTTTATTTCATGAAATCTATCATCACCTAGATATATTTTAGCACCATTAGTTTTCTCATGATAAGATTTAAACCAATCTCTATTACAAGTCATATGAAGAGATGCTATTGAATGTATGAACCGTTCATTACAATAATCTATTTCTACTTATATGACTACATTTGAAATAAATAAATTTAGATTTTTGAGGTCATCACTTACCTCTACTTCTCTATCATTGATCAAAATCTATACCAGGGGTCAAAATTTAGCTCAAAAAATCAAAGTTCTAGGAATTGCCTCAAAACGAACAGGAGCATAGCCCTCATTGTCACGAACCCAACACAATTCGTTTGGGTTCAAACAGACGTCGGATGAGAGAGATATAACGATCTGTTCGAATTGCCAAATAGGTAAAAAAATGTGCTGACTGTACAGTCCGTACAGGATGACGTGGAAAATTCCGTACAGGCTGACATGGAAGAGGTCGTACGATGACATGGAAGTTGGTGACGTGTCATTCAATTATTGACATATGTGGGTGAATCACAATGTGACACATGGCATCATTTTGGTAAATGGTGTGGTGCCATGTGTCCTAGTCATGGGCTGCCACGTGGCACCATTGTATTGGTTGTTTGTTCAAAATTTTATGGAGTCCACCAGACTCGAACCCCATACCTCCATGCACGTGCAACGCTTTAGCAATGGCTGCCTGACCAACATACCACATATTGTTACTTGTTATGTATATGGGTTATAATGTATTTGAGTTTGTATATGTGTATGGTTGGCACGGGGTTGGGCCGGGGCTTTGTCCCAACCCGCAGTTGTATTGTGTATAACATATGACTATACAGTCCCGACCACAGAGTTTGGTGCGCGTTTTGAAAGGTCAGCCTCCGGTTCCACATGACTGTCATCCATATGACCCTGCCACCATATGCGCGCGGGAGTTTGGTATTTTAAATTGTAAGCCCCCAGTTCTTATGTGCGCCCATATGACCTTAACCTTGGCGCGGGGGTAAATTTGGTTTGTAACAAACAATTAGACCATGGTTTTGGGTGCTTACTCATACGACCTGGACCTTGACGGTTAGGGGCTAGGTGCGCCTGTAACTATCCTACAGTTTGCACAGTTATGCGGATACGCGTGTGTGTTAGGTTTTAGCACGAATTTGGAGTGTGTTCTTGGTTAGAATGCTCGGAGGTGCGTTTTGGCAAACCAGAGACAACAAGCTTGAAGGAAGAGAATGGCAAGAGGCCTATCTTCTTCATTTTTTGGCCAAATGAGGTGTCGTAAAAGCCCAGCTAGGGGTTTTTGGACGTTTTGAATCCATTGACACTATTTTCAAAGCCATTTGAAGACTTCTTTTGTAGTTTTTTAACCATTGAAGTTTCAGGAAGCTCCAAGGAGCTTGAAGCCCTCATTATTTGAGGTCATGCTCAGATGAGCCTATGTTTGTTTTCTATGATTGAATAATCATTTTGGCTAATTATTATGCTCTGAACACTCTAGGATTAGTTTTAGATCCATTTGAGGACTTTTACAGGTGTTTTTTCCAAAGAGAAGCTCAGGGAAGCTTAAGGCCACATGTAGAAGAGGTCATACCCGGATGAGCCATAATCTGTTTTCGGAGTTTTATTAGTCATTTTTGGAGTTTTTATGTATTCTGATCCCATTGGTACAACTAGAATTTCCATTGGAGTTGAGCAGAAGCTTGTAAAATAATTTTTGACAAATTAATCCCAGAGAGCCAAGTCCATTAATGGAGGCTCAAGGAGATGTAGCCCAGAGAGGGGTGAACTCCTTTATCATGTTGTTCTTGTTGTGAGTGTTTTGCTGGTTATTATTTGCTGCAAGTTATTTTTGCTGTTGTATTTATGAAAACAACAGCAAAATGGACTGTGGGGCCGACGATTTCCTAACCAAACTAGAAGTGAAAGAGTGTTTACATTCTACTAAGCCACACCATGAGTGGTAAGATAGAAAGAGAATTGGAAAAATTGGATAAGGAGGGGTGAATGGGGGGAATTATCAAGTGAATGATGGAGAGAGTCATAGATAGAGTTGGGTGAGAGTGGGGTATGGATAATTTATCCATCGAGAGCATAGGGGAGGGCACATACATAGAGTAGAATTGAAAGCGAGTAGAAGTCAAGGTGATATAAATATTCGATGAAGGTGATGAATTGGAGAATAAGGAGAAAGTGGAAGTGAAGAAACACAAATGGGGAGATCAAATGTTGGATTCATCGTACTAGTGATGATTTTTGGGGATTTTGGTGGCATAAATGACTGTGTACTTGTGTCATGTGTCAGTTTCCCAAATTGGATTGCTTGACATTTCAATGTACCAAATTTCCATGAAAATCAAGCAAGCCTCATGTGAATAAATGGTCAGGGCCAGGATCATATTCTTATGCCATAACACCGACCAAATTTTGGAAATCTAGGGAATTTTAAAACATTTCAATCTATCAAGTTTACCTATGTGACTAATGTGTATTTTGTGCTATCAAAAAGGTAGATTTTGTGGAATATGATATGTACTACCTAATGGAAATCCTACACTAATCATACTCTACCAAAATTCAAAGCCGAGAGAGGGAGATAAATGATGGGTGACCCCTGCAGGATGCAATACACCTTCAATCTATTTCCATTAATAAGTCCCTTGAGTGTCTGTCCTTGTAGTGTTTCCAGCTTGGTGACACTTTCTTCACTGATGTAGACTATATGGAAAGGACACAACCAATTCATGCGTAGCTTCCTAGGATGTTGTAAATATTTTCCATCATATAGAAAAACTAAAGATCCATGATGGAAATTTTTTTGGTGAATGTTACAATCATGCCACACTTTATTTCTCTCCTTTTAAACCACCTGGATGAATCCTACCATCAAATTATCCTCTTCTAGCTCCATGAGTTCATCTAACCTATGTTGAAGGTATTGGTCATCTATCATCTAGATTTCTAGGAACAACAAATTCTAGTGGCATGACCACTTCTTTTCAATACACCAATATGAATGGTGCACACTTTGTCATCCTTTTTCACATTGTTTGATAATCCGATAATACTAATAGGATTATTTGATATCATTCATCATGATGCACATTACAAACTTTGGTTAAATCATACTCTAAAGTTTTATTAAAAGATTTGATCCTACCATTAGCTTGAGGGTGATATGGGGTTCTATTTTGGTGATGGATCATGAACTCCTGAGTGAGTTCTTGAATGGTCTCATTCATAAAATGTGAGCCTTGGTTGCTCATCAACACTCTTGGACAGTCAAATATGGTAATCACATTCTTAAAAATGACTCACGTCATCGTTTCTACTATACAATCCTTAACTGGTGAGAATTCGACCCATCTAGTTAGATATTTGGTCACAGTAATGATGTAGTGCACACTTGTGTAATGTTTGGGGGGGACTAATGGGACCCACAAAATATATTGCCCATTTTTCAAAAAACTCTAGCGCAGTTACTGGAAACAAAGGAATATCATCTCTCTGACATGGATTTCCAATGCATTGACACACATCATAATGCTTACAATAGTCCTTGGCATCCACAAAGAGTGAGGGAAACTAAATCCCTTCACATAGAACCTTGCATGTTGTATCCTTACTAACATTGTGTCCTCCAAAAACCTTCATGTGCTTCATACATAATGGGATCTCATTCGTGTCCTAATGCACATTGGCACAAGATTCCATCTGCACCCAACTTATACCACTACCTAGAAATCAACTGATAATTTGCACTATGGGTTACCAATTGATGACATTGAGCTTGAGTATACCCTGGTGGAGGCTATCCTAACATGAGAAATTCAACAATCTCTTCCAATTGACCAGGAACTGATTTGACTCAAAATATTTGTACATCTGGGAGTTCATCATTTAGGCTTCAACTAGCCTCTCCGGTTTCAAGCTGAGACAGATGATCTGGTCCAACATTGTACTTACCTAGCTTGACCACAACTTCAAACTCGAACTCTTGAAAGAGAAACAACCAACGACATATTCTACCTCCTAATACTGGCTTGTTGACCAAATATTTTAGCATGAAGTGATCAGTAAAGAATTTGAAAGGGG